>JARFJB010001627.1:1977500-2107500 GCA_036346205.1 Vesta saturnalis | reverse complement strand
TTTTAAGATATATTTTATATAACCCTATCATTTTAACTGTTAATAAACATAGTTGTATATTTTTTATTTTTCATTTTGATAAAATTTTTAGTGTAGAACTCGGTTTAGTTATTCCGAGCATTATTAAAAATAACTTGGCGTCCGAAATCATTTTTATTAGTGTTACATTGCATTTTTTTTATTGATGTTAAGTGGAAATAACAAGCATAAATTTGTGGTAATTAAGCAAATCAATAGATTGAACCAGCCTACGTTAATCTTCCGATTGAGTCAAAGGCATTATTTTTGGTGAATGGTTTGTATCTATAGTTAGTTCGACGATTCGCTTTTGGAGAACTTTTTACTATTATTTCTTTATTATATTTTTTTAACATTTTATATTTTATATGTGTGTGTCTGTGTCTGCGTGTGTGTGTCTGTGTGTCTCTGTGTGTGTGTGTGTGTGTGTCTGTGTGTGTGTGTGTCTGTGTGTGTGTGTGTGTGTGTGTGTGTGTGTGTGTGTGTGTGTGTGTGTGTGTGTGTGTGTGTGTGTGTCTGTGCGTGTATGTGTGTGTGCGTGTCGGTGTGTGTGTGTCTGTGTGTGTGTGTGTGTGCAT
The DNA here is from genome assembly GCA_036346205.1 of Vesta saturnalis. NCBI lineage: Eukaryota > Metazoa > Arthropoda > Insecta > Coleoptera > Lampyridae > Vesta > Vesta saturnalis. The sequence goes on along the minus strand of JARFJB010001627.1, from coordinate 2,106,904 downwards.
GTGTGTGTCTGCGTGTGTGTCTGCGTGTGTGGTCTGCGAGTGTGTGTCTGCGTGTGTGTCTGCGTGTGTGTCTGCGTGTGTGTCTGCGTGTGTCTGCGTGTGTGTGTGCGTGTGTGCTGTGTGTGCGTGTGTGCGTGTGTGTGCGTGTGTGTGCGTGTGTGCGTGTGTATGCGTGTGTGTGCGTGTGCGTGTGTGTCTGCGTGTGTCTCTACGTGTGTATCTGCGTGTGTATCTGCGTGTGTGTGTGCGTGTGTGCGCGCGTGTGCGTGCGCGCGCGTGTGTGTATGTGCGTGCGTGGGTGCGTGCGTGCGTGCGTGCGTGCGTGTGTGTGTGTGTGTGTGTGTGTGTGTGTGTGTGTGTGTGTGTGAGTGAGTAATTGAACATACAAATAAATCAGTCATACTTTTTTTCGAGTGTATAGGTGCTGACCGCTTAGATAGAGAATCTGCCTGTATAAAAAAAGCGCTATTGCATCAGGGTAGAAATGATTATTATTATTTCACCTAATATTTAATTTAGAACTTAATGTCATAATAATAAACATATATTAAGAATCACGCGAACTGATATCCATCTTACAAGACTACGGCCCCTTATTAGAATGCACCCCCCCCCCTATGCATGAATAAATTAGGTCACAATCTGTAGATAGCATTAAAAGAAATGTAATAATAATTATGCAATCTCCTTTGATAAAAACGTATATTAATTAATAACAGATTAAATCTTTTTATTCTCAGGTGAAAAAAATACGATCCCCACAAAAATCCAAGATGGCGGCCAAGGTGCCTCACTACCACTAATAATGCGTAGATGGTTTTAGACCAATACAATAGACACATTCGATTCATTCCTGATGTGATTTCCCGAATTTTGAAATGTTAAAAATTTATATTTTTAAATAGGGTATCGCCGCTATGTTTTATATTTGATCAAAATATAAAAAATAACTCTATTAGAAATATATGTAGCTTAGTGCTGACTGTTAATGGAGTTTTAACGTGGGTTAATCCGCGCGCATTGAATTCGTCATTTTAATTATATTTTATGCATTTATACCATTTTAAACAAAATATACCTTATTCTCCATGCAAACATTTTCGTGTGGCATCGGCAAAGTGGGATGTTGGTTGCCTACACGTAGGCGGGCCATTACTACGCCACTGACATACCGCGCTTAAGAGACTTGAAGTTGGACGAATGCGCATCCAACGTTCAGGCATTCTTTGGCCGCGCGGACTGTACGAGTAAACGTATATGCATCATTTAAGCAAATAATTTTAAATAAATATACAACACATTGTATAAGAAAAATGGTATTAAATTTGCAAAGCAAAATATAGTATGTTTGATTTAAACAACTGAACAGGTCATACATCAACCTTGCTAGCGTAAATAGCATACTTCTATTCTTCACTATAACAAACAAACATTATTTACGTTTGACTAATGGAACAAACAATTCGTATTGACTTCCGACATTACTTGATTTTATCATCATAGTTTACGTAAATTTTCAATTTTGGATAAAGCATATTATTTTGACAACTGGAAATTCCCTTGTTAAATTTATTTCATATCAATTACAGTAAAATTATAGCTTTCTGACTAAATCTTTGTTAATTAAGATTTTGGGGCAAAATTGTTATAGAAAAAGTACTACGCTTTAATAAACACAAAAAGAAGTAGCCAATAAATATCGCCAATAATATATTTTTGGATACAAATTATATGTTTACATGTTTGTGTAACTCTGGAATTTTTCGTAAGAAATACACAAAGTATACTGACAACTTCGTGTCGCACGAGCAGAATACTCAACAGGGATGTTAAAGTATAAACCATTGAATAAAAAGTATAAAAATGAATGATTAATAAAGCTCCTAATATAATAGTTGGACTTTAGAATAAAAAAAATGTACCTGATGTACTGGTGATCCATCGGCTAAAATCCATTCCACTTCAGGAGTAGGACTTCCATGTGCTGCGCATACTAAACGGCCGCCTGATGTATTGCTAAATTCATAACGATGCGGTGGTTCTTGAACAAACAAGGGTCCTTGTAAATCTAGACCCGCACTCCACACTGAAACAAACAAATATTTTAAGAATCTACCCTTAACTACAGTAATATTTTTTAACTTCCGAGCCATTAAATTGGGTCTGTTATTGTAATGATGCCATTTACATATCTTAAAAGTATTGGTACATTGTTGTCGATTTTGTAATGTTCGCTTCTTCTTTCATTAAAAGCTAATTAAGGTTACTTAGCGCTACTTTACGAACGCTTAAATACAATTTGAATATTAGTCACTGCCATTTAATCTTTGCTTTCACCAAAAGTTTCCTCAATTTACTTTCTAAAAAATAATTGAAATGAATTCGCATTAATCCTCTTTATTTCTCAAAAACTTTCTAGGCTTTATAATTTTCTCATTCTTAACTTGAATAAAATGTTCTAATTAGTATTGAATATATGAACATATTCCTATATTCTTTAAATTAGAAAGTGAATAATTAGCCATATTACTTTAGATTCGGAATTACGGTCCTGGAGGTAAGCGCGAATACATCGGTGATTACAACTCCCACCTAAGTATAAGTTAAATCGGAAAATAATGAAATCAAATTCAAGGAGCGAGGATAGGGAATAAATACTATAGCGTACCCCAGGTACCCTATCTTGAAAAGTGTAATTTGAACTGATTCGCAATAATGCGAATCTAAGAACAAAACAATCGCTAAGTTGACTTGACTGACAATAATGTTACTATAACTCAATCTTATTGCCTACCTTACTTTGACTTTCCTGGCAATAATTAACACATTAGAATTTATTTACAAGTCTGATATTTAATTACTCGCAAACCTCAAATCTGACCAAGCGATGTGGCCTTCTAGTGGTAGGTACATTGTGGTGCTATCTGAATTAGATAGGCTGGATGAGGTAAGTGTTGTATCATGTGGGGCAGGTAAACAATGAAACTACTAAAATTAACGAGCTTGGCGCAATGGGGGTTCAGCCCGTTAAGGTACTATTGTGCGCCAGAACCACCAATAAAACCCAATTTATTGATAAATTAGTAATTGCACAAGTACTTTAATAAATCAAATAACACAAAAACAATGAAAGGATTAAATATATAACAAAACACCATTAAATCATGTTAAAGTGCGTACACAATTATAACGTTAGAAAAATACAGCGCCCCTTTCCCAGATTACACATTCATCTACACAACAAAACAATAAAACATAAAATGCAAGGTGTTTAATGGTCAGCTGGACCCGGGAGTATGTATCCACTCGGCAATTGCACATTACAATTAATAATCAGAGCGGTATCCTGTACTCGTTCGCCCACGCCTCACCTCTTCACAAATATAAATATAAACAACACACAACAATACTAATTCACCCAAATAACAGACTGAGGGAGCTCTGTACTATAAAAATACCTACTTACACTTGAATATCACAGACACCAATCGTTAACGTACGCAGTTTAACTTTAAAAACAGGTGACTGTTATTGATAGATTAATATTTGAAAAACACATTAAAACTAACACCCGAAAGAAAAAAACGAATTAGTGTTGGCTATTCAAAAGAAAATGTACACGCAAGAATTTATAGACCGAACAGTTTACAATGGAGTTTCTAATTTAAAATACAAATCAAAGCGTCCGGTTCAATCAAACTTTCAACAACAACTCTCTTCCCTTCTGGTTTCCAACTCACCATGTCCACTTTCAAAATCAACCCCCGCCTTTCAAAACTAAAAAAAACAAGAAATATTAATTTACGTTGGAACAGTTTCATATTAATTATTGTACGACATATCAATTTTAAAAATATGCATTCGTCCGCAAGAAGCTCTACATTAAGGTCTCAAGTTTCAACATACCCATAAAGATATCTTTTGATCGCGGTCTGTACCGACACAATTTACTATTACATTTGTGAAGTTTTTACCACAAGAATGTGCATACCGGGTCTTTCAAAGATTCGTTACACTAACTCAATAAAGGTAGTTCGAGCGAACATCTATTTCTATCCTAACATGTGTTTTTTCCAGCCCTTACTCAAATATCAATTACGTAAATACAGAAAATAAAATATCCAGAAAACATTGTTAAATTACGAATTAATATATAATAAAACATATCAAACACCGCTATCGCGTTAACAATTAAGATTTGGACATGTTTATTATAATAATAAAATTTTTGCGGTCCGCTATCTACAATACAGGTGAAAAGCAATAGTTTAAACAACAGATTAAGGTAAGAGTAGAGCTTAAAAGGTAAAACAGTTGAAAATTCAGATACCCATGTCAGTTAATCGTAGTCGCGGAGTGTAAACAGAGTGCAGACCCGTACTTAGAACTTTTTCAGCGGCAAGAAGTGAACGACGGCCTCCGAGGAGAGGATCCGGGCCGGTTCTTTTACCGTACCAATTATCTTTAAATATTACAAATAACTAAAAGTCAATTAATTAAATAATTAAAATAATTAAATAAACTACGGAAGCCAAATTGTCTATAAGAAAGCTAATTTCTATTGGAATATTTATGTGGATCCTATGCCCTTAATTGCTAATTTTTTTCTGTAGTCGAGATGCCGGGGAAACGTTTAAACTCGCAATCACAAGAACTTCTGATTAAATTAATGGATTACTTTAATCGAAAAAAGCAAACCAAGGTCCATTAATTCCACTTACTGCTGTTTATGAGGTTAGTAAAGTAACTGCGGCTTTAATATTGTCTATAAAAAATTAGAGAGTCGCTGAAGGTTTAGGTATCTGTAAAAATACCGTTTGCACGATAAATTGGAGGGCAGATCTTAATCCAGTGCCCGGAAAAAAACCACGAAGCAAACCGAAGACAAAAGATTTATCCGAAAACACTAAAATGGCTATTAGAAATACCTTATGCGACATGTATAAATAAGGAAGTATAGTTTAAAAGTGCAACAGTAAAATAATTTATACTTATTAAAAATAGGTGAACCTGTCATATCGAAATTAGTCGTACATCATTGAATACAGTGCTGAAAGAAATTGGATTTAATTTTAAAAAAGATGACGAGCTCTAACTGAAAAGTTGAATATCTGTTGTATGAGAACTGCATTTTTAAGAAATTATACGTTCATCGACAGGTTGTTTTTCTTGACGAAACATGGATATTTGCTAAAGGTAGCAAAACTCGATCTTGGCAAGATAGTGATGTCCGAAGTGTTCGAAAAGAAAACTACGATGGTAAAAGATTTATTGTTGTACATGCCGGAAACAGCAATGGTTTTATTCCCGAGACGAGCTTACTTTTTCAATCGAAATCTGCGACGAGCGATTACCACGGTAAAATGAATGGGGATATATTTACAAAATGGGTTCAAGAAAAGTTGATTCTGAATTTAGAAGAACCATCTCTAATTGTATTAGATAATGCTCCCTACCATAGCACTTTGGAATCGAAACAACCCACATCAGCTTGGAAAAAGGACGATATTACAGTATGGTTAACTGTCTTGAAAATTCGAAATACTACAATTGGCTAAACACAATGAAAAAGAAAAGGTGTACATTTTCGATGAATTGATACGGCAGCATGGTCATGAATTTCTGCGTCTTCCATCGCATCACTGCGATTTCAATGCTATCGAACTTATATGGGCATTAATGTAAATGATACTATAACTCACATATTGGCCGTGACGGTTATGGGGACGACAAAGTATTGGCAATATGGTCTGAAGCTTTAACAGTGTGTACTGCTGAAAGATGGAGGGAATGCATTCCACATACCGAAGATTTGATTAGAACTTGGTAGAAAAGACAGAAACAACTGGTGGTAGAAGTTTCACCTTTGGTAATCCATTTAAGTGATAATGAGTCAAGGTCTGAGGATGATTCCAACTGAGCTTAATTAAAATTTTTTTTGTTCTATTTTGCCAACAAAATAAGTAATTGTGAAATTTGTAAATATGAATACTTTTTCATGAACATTTATTTATCACAGTGCATATTTTTTGCATTGAAAGTACAATTTTGATATTATTATAAGTTTTGTGAGTTGTGATTTTACTTTCGGAGCATAAGGACACGCGACTTGTGTGCTGGAAGTGATACGGGCAACAATCATTTTCTCTGACCCTGAGGTCACTGATATTTCACGAACCTTTGTTTATAAGTGTGTGTTTTATTTATAAACGCAAAATGTCGTTCAGTCAACCCAACAATTTCTACTACCCACCTCAACTAAGTCAACAACAACCTGTACAGTAACCCACGATAAATATGTCACAACTTCTAAGCAAGCAACACAATTTCCTGCATTTCCTACTCGCAACCTGTAACTGTTTTTCAACCTGAAAACCGGGCGTTTAACTACACAGAACTAATACAGCAGGTTGCATGGGAAGCAAACTGTCCTATCTTAATAAAAGAAAAAATAAAAGAAAAAGGACGACTGCGAGCTCGCTGGCAACTCTCCAGAAAGCAACCAAACAACTCAAACATCTCCTACAGCAACAGAAAAACGATAGCATCCCGGAACACTTAGAAAATTTATCAGCTACGGAACTCAATTATTTCTCATTATAGAAAGCGGTACGTAGCACAAAAAGAACAACACAACACACACCTCCAATCAAAAATGAAGATAGTTCTTATGCTCGTAGCTATACTGACAAAGCTAATGCTTTTGGAAACATCTAGCGAATGTCTTCAAGCTTCATCCCACTCTTGAGTCCTGAAAAATATAGAGATATTTTTAACCTTCTCGAATCTCCTTTTCAAATGCAACTACTGCTGAAACTGTTTACAATTAATGAAGTACAGGAAGTAATAAATAAAACCAGTACCAAAGAAGCTCCAGGATATGACATCATAAGTGGTGTGCTAGTAAAGCAACTGTCTAAAAAAGCAATTCACTGTATTACACAAATCTACAATGCCATCGTAAGAATAGGATACGTGCCTAGTATATGGAAAACGGCTCAGGTAATAATGGTTTCCAAACCAGGTAAACCCCCTAGAGAAGTCGCGTCCTACAGACCTATTAGTCTTCTCCCTATATTATCCAAAATCCTACAACAACTGTTATTGTTAAGAATAAAACCAATGCTGGATGAGCAAGAATTGATACCAAGCCACCAATATGGTTTCCGTAACAAACACGGGAACATTGAAGAAGTTCACCGGGTAATCAGTAAGATATTTAATGATCTCGAGGGCAACATATACTGCTCCGCTGTTTTCCTAGATTCCTCGCAAGCTTTTGATAAGGTCTGGTATCAAGGATTATTCTACAAATTAAAAAACTCTCTTTCTCCTCAAATATACCTTATCCTTAAATCGTACTTAACTGATAAAACCTTTTTCGTTAAATATAAAGATGCAACTACTGGACTCAATCCGATACACTCTGGAGTCCTGAAAGGCAGTGTTCTAGGCCCCTTACTCTATCTGATGTACACAGCCGATTTTCCGACATCGAGGCGGACCACGACGGCTACCTTTACTGATGACATAACAGTATTAGCATCACATATTCGACCCGAAGAAGTATCCATCTACAAGCACACCTAAACAAAATTCAGCAATGGCTCAAACTATGAGGAATACAAATAAATGAAGCTCAATCCCAGCATGTATGTTTACGATGAAAAGGAAAGACTGTCCAACAGTAGCTCTTAATGGTGAACAGATTAAGCACGCTAACTCCACCAAGTACCTTGCACTACAATTAGACGGCAGGCTGACATGGGAAACACATATCTTCAGTAAGCGTAAAAAAGTAGGTCTTAAATTGAGTTATTTATACTGGCTAATAGGAAGAACATTGAAGCTATCATTGACTAACAAACTCCTGGTTTATAAAGTTGCCCTAAAACCCACATTGACATATGGAATATCATTGTAGGGAACTACGTGCAAGTTCAACGTTGATATCCTGGAACGTTTTCAAACCAAAGTGCTTGGCACTGTTGCAAATGCGCCATGGTATGTTCCGAATAGAGTATTCCTAAATGATCTGTGCATTCAAACTGTAAAAGTAAAATCCAAAAATTATAAAGACAGACTAAGTGCTCATCCAAATGTACAAGCCAATTCTCTAATGCTAGAAGATGAAGAACCTAGAAGGCTGAAAAAATTCAAACCATTTGACCTACCGACACGTTTTGACTAAATTTGGATACTAGTATAGTCAATATTAACACAAATCCTTACTATTCTTAGGCAAGAGTGTATCTTATTATGGAGAGAGTTCAATGGAATCCGTCTCCATAAGACTGTTGTAAGGCAGCTTACACTGCCACAGTACCTGTAAACATTACATATTACTTATTGCCCTCTTGTAAGAAATTGGGGTTAAAAAAAAATTTGCCAACAAATACACTATGTATATGTTTTTGTAACTTTCTTCATTTATTAAATTTAATACAATACACATTTTTTTCACACACTGGATTAAGGTATTTTTAAAGATACCTAAACCTTCAGCGACTCCCTAAAAGTAACTTTTTATAGACAATATTAAATCCGCAGTTACTTTCCTAACCTCATAGTCATAAACAGCAGTAACTGGAATTAATGGACCTTGGTTTGCTTTTTCTCGATTAAACTAATCTATTAATTTAATCACAAGTTCTTGTGATTGCGAGTTTAAATGTTTCCTTGGCATCTCGATGACTAGAGAAAAAAATTATTAATTAAGGGTATAGGATCCACATAAACATTCCAATAGAAATTAGCTTCCTTACAAACATCTCGATGGTTACAATAAATCTCGCTAGTTGAAATTCACTATTAATCTAGCTTTTTTCTTTACTAAAACTATTACATAAATATTATTAATACAGTTGTTTACAAACTAGATGGCGACTATACAATATACTTCAGAAGTCATAACTGCATTTCATGCAGTATCTGATGCTTAAAAATCATATTCGTAATATTCAATTCGATAATAACTATTATCAAAAGTCGACCTAGTTACTTTATTTTTCGTTCTTTCTACAACTTCCAAATTAGTTAGGTTATGTACAGGTTTTGTTTACTTTTGTCAATTAATCTAGATGGTGATTTAACTTCCAATTCTTAATTTTACTTCAGACGTTAAATACGAATTACGCAAACCCAAAGATCCGTGATGTACTTTACAAAATTTGCGAGTTAATTCTAGCGTGTAGACGTTGTTGACGTAATTCAAATTATTTGAAGCCATTGACTTCGTGATTGGTTTAAATTATCATGCCTATATATGAGTAAAGGATTTTTGGAGAAATTAACGTCATATTTACTGTGATCTAAGTTTCAAAGTATTATATGTTGAATTATTTCAGCATAAGTATTCGAAAGAGACTTCTAAAGTCGGATAAATTAAAAGAATTGAGTCAAATTATTATAATGATTATCACCAATGACAGCTTCTTTCGAATGTAACATTAATTACAAGAGATGACCTTTACAAACCATCACTACACAGTTTTGACTAAATTTGATATATTATAATATTAATATATATCTTATATTATTATATAAATCATCATATTATTCAGCAGTAATGAATCTCTTTGAGTTGGAGTTGTGTTCTCGTCCTTTACAGTATCTGTAATATTTCATTGGATTAGATTTGCCTGAACATCATGAATGAATTAGAAAATTTATAAATAAAAAAATTAAAAGAATACAGTTTTGTTATAAAGTTGTTAGTACTTTTACAAAACTAAAACTTCGCTCTCTTAAAGCATCATTTAAAGACCCAAAATACAAAAAATTTAACAGCTAGATATTTAGTAACCCTGATGAAGGAAGTTTTATTTTAGTAAAATAAATTATCAAGGCCGTATAAGGTCGGCATCCAGCGATATCTCAGCACCCTTTCATCGCAGAGCGTCCGGAAATAAGTTTATGATAAAAGTAGCCAAGAGAAACTGCTAGAAATTATTTTGAAGTTCGTGTCTCTACCGCTAGATGGCACAGTATACATGATCTTATTACAAAATGCCTTTTATAGAAAATTTGGGGATTAGTGTATAAGACAAATATTATTAATATAAAGCTTGTAATGTTTTAATGCACTTTAAGGTCTTAGCCGCGAAATAAGGGAGGGAGGAGAGGGAAAAGTCAATCGAAATTTATAGAATAGTTTTCGTTTGACAACAATAGTATATTATTTTATGAGCTAAAGTGACACTTTTTGTGGCGAATCTGTTGGTTTGACGGACGAACGTAGTGAGCCCGGGAAATACAGATGAGCCACAAAAGGTCACTTTGCTCCGCATAAAATATACTATTTTTTCTTCAGACGTTTTTTACACTTAAATGTGAAATAAGGAAAAACAATTAGGTTGTGGAAATGAGGAATAGTTAGATTTACTTAGCGTGCTCTGGCAAGCAGCAGTAGACGTTGCTATGTTTTCGTTGAAAACAATGCATTAAACAAGTTGAAAATTTTGAAGATTCTCCGTGTTATTGCAAGTATTTTATTAAACTTTTTGTTCCTATTTGTGTAAATTAAAATATTACATTGCTAGGAGTATGATGGATTTGAAGAACTACACGCCGTCAGAAATTACTGAAGCGGTTAATACAGCAATAAATGATCCTACAAGATCGAGCAAAATCTATGAACGTGCTTTTCAGCAATTTATAAGATGGTGCGATGACAAAAATATTAAAATCTGCTCTGAAACCGTAATGTTAGAAAATGATATAAGCAAATACTTGAAACTTCGTGCATATCTAAAGAAGCAGAATGAAGGATTCACCTCAAAGCAGGCCAAAGTATTTACAAAAGACCAAATTGACAAATTTTTATCGGAAGCGTCAGACGAAAAATACTTGGCAATGAAGGTAAGTTTTAGAAATAGAATGAAAACAAGTCTTTATATTTTGTATTTTTTAGATAGTTTTGATTATTGGTATCTCAGGGGCATGTCGTTGCGATGAATTGGTGAAGATGAAGGTAGACGACATTGAGAACCTGAAAATTCTGCTACATATTAAAATTCCACATAGCAAAACAAAAAAAAAATTAAATCATTTACAGTTCTAGGGAATCTTTCCTAAATTTATATAACAAATATGTTGCTTTGCGCCCACTAGATATGAATGAACGCCAATTTTTTTTGAAATATGGAAATGGAAAATGCTCAAGAGCGGTGATGGAAATCCATAAAATAAGTAGTGTTCTTAGGGAGGTCGCTTTTTTCTTAAAATTAGCGAACTATACAGCATATATAGGGCATTGTCTAAGAAGAACCTCAGCTACACTATTGGTGGACGGCGGCGCAGATTTAACGTGTTTGAAGCGCCATGGTGACTGGAAATCCAGCACTGTAGCTGAGCGTTATATTGAAGACTCTCTAGCAACAAAAAAAGAGGCAGCCTTGAAATTTTTTGCTCCTAGTACAAGCGCTACGAGTACAGAAGTTTTCGTTGTTTTTCAAATTGGGTGTTTGGGTTATTAACTTACATTATTTTTGCATTCGCTGCGAGGGGATGCACAAGACTTTTGCAGCCACCGGTGAAAATGTCATACTTTAATGTTATCAGGTGAAGTTTAAAATGTTATCTATTATTGACGTCTGAAGAAAAAAGGTTTTTTAAAATGTAAAAATTTATAAAAAATTTGGTTTTGGTTATTTTATCATAACCAAAAAAAATATGTTAAATTTGTTAAAAACTGAAAAAAAAGTAGTTCGGTATCTTGATTAGTTAAAAATCTATAGCTAAATGAAAATGCAAAATCTAATAATTTTATCACCAATATAAAAAAATGCATTTATGTACAAAAATATAAAAAAACACCTATTTAAAAACTAAAATGCAGAGTTTCCGTTTTTATCGAAAATGCCTTACCACAATGGCGGTGTTGTGAAATCCGTTAGTAATTCTAACAAATGTCAAACAGCCGCAAACAAAGCTAGCAGAAGAAGTGAACAAAGATCTTTTTTTAACATAGATACTATTATTAATATAACAATCATAAGATCGATGTCTTATTGCTTTTTAAAGTCATCACTAGAGGCCGTTTTTTCTAGTTTTTTTATTTTGTCTTGAAATGTTTAAGAGCTCACATGTAATTATTTGATGACAATTGGAAAGTACCCTAATTTGTTAAAAAACGGTAAAAAATTAGCCTATAATTTGAAACGGGGGTAAAAACTTACAGCAAAAGGAGTACTTAACTTTATGAAGAATAATATCGCATTGAATTCCCGTGCACGAACAATCCAAAAATTTAGGTATCAAAGAAAAAAAACGCTGCAAATTGTATCTATACTTCCACATCAAAAAATTAAATTATGCTGTCAAAATGACATTTACGCTATTTGTTGTACAGAAAAATTATAGGGACAAAAATACTCGCAATTAGATCAATGTCTTTAATGTATACCAACTTAGATACCATAAATATGGAATGGAAAAATTTAATACAACAATATTACCAAAACCTGGTTGCGTCTATACCTAGACCATTAACATTCCTGATAGAGAAGAATGGAGCTATGATTAAGTGAAGTTGTTAAATCTGTTACTAAATTCTAAAATATAATTTGTTCAAATTTATTTTTAAACTGACATACGGTTAAAATATTTTAACCTCTTTTTGATAAATCGTATTCACACTAAGTTCAAGATAGCAAAAAACCATAAATTTTAAAACTGGAAAACTATTAACTTAAAAAAAATTACAAGAATTCCTTTCGATCAGAAATTTGATTTTCTATATAACGCCAAAATTAATAAAAAATCGTGTGGACTGGTACCAAAATCTATTTTTTTTTTGTAAATATTTCGGAAATGACAAAATTTTCGAAAAAATTGCAAATTGAAAATTTTTTTAGCGACACAGTATTTCCCATCCGTTGAATGTGTAAGTAATTAATCGTTTACTAATTCTTTACGTAATGTTATAAAACCACATCGTTAAGGCTTTAAGAGTTGATATCAATACATAGAGACAAGAGAAATGCAATTAAAAGTATACAGTACACATGCAATTCCAACAAAATTTATTGTGTACTCAGAACAGATTTTCCATGCTCAGTGCTTGATATGTTTCTTTTAGCCTGATGGATTTGGCCAATCATATGTTCTCGCGAGGTAGGACGAGTTTTGTACACTAAATCCTTAGTCTACACCATAATAAAATCCAAAACTGAAAGAACCGGGGATTTGGGTAGCCGTGGAAATAGGCTTATTCGTCCAATCCACCTATTCCGGTAAGTTGGTATCCAAAAATTTCTAACGTCGCGGGAAAAATGCCATGTTGGTACCACATTATCCTTCTAATATTTAACGTTACGTCTACTAATAAGCTTGGTAGGTTGTTGATCAAAAATTGGACGCATAGTTCACCGTTTAAACGCTTCGCATGTCCACAAGATTCGACAACTGAATTGCGGTTCTTCTTTCATCATATTTTTAAACCATTTACAAAAATATAATCTGCGGTCAAAATCAGCTTCCACCAGAGCTTAGTGTAAAACGATATGGCACGGATGTAAGCTAAAATCACTTAAATGTTTACGTACTGTCGTTTTACTGACCCCTAAATCGTTCGATATTATTCTTACACTTAAATGTGGATTCGCTTCTACATACGCAAGGACACTTATAATTGAATCTTCATTTTGGACTGGTCGTTATATTCTATTTGAGGGTTTGGTATGAACATTTCCAGTTTGCGTAAGACGACTGGCCAAACGCCTAAACAGTGTTTTTCTCTAATGTTGACTCTTAGGGTATTTTGTCGCATATTATCTAGCAGCAATGCAGACATTTTCAAAACATTGAAACTAAGCCGTGAGCATATCGTACACCTCTGCGGTAGAATATGACATTTTAAAAAATAACTCAACAACAAAACAACTCAAAAAAAAAATTACAACAATAATTAAATACATCTGCATCCTTTTTTTATTTAAGAATATTTGTTACGTCAATAGTTGAAAAAGTAGATTTTATTAATTTTTATATTATTTTGTACATAAACCCTATTTTTTATTAGTTATGAGAAATTTAAAAATTATTTGTTTAAAATAATGATTAAAATTAGACTTATAGTATTTTCTATTTGCTATAACTTTTTAACTAATAAAGATATCGAACTATCTTTTTTATCAATATTTTACAAATATAAGATATTTTCTGGTTATGATAAAATAATGGTGTGGCTACATATTAAAATTTCGAGAATAATTAAAAACACATGAGAATTATTTTGTAAATTTCGATTTGATGAAACTAAATTTTTGACGTAATTAATCAGATGTCTTTTTCCCTCTCCCCCCACCCTTATTTTGTGGCTTAGACCTTAAAGTGCATTACAAAACAGTTTCAAAACATTACAAACTATATGTTAATAATACTTGTCTTATACACTAATCGTCGAATTTTCTATCAAAATCCATTTTTAATAAGATCTCGTATGCTTCGCTACCTAGCGATGGAGGTACGAAGTGCAATATAATTTCCAGCAGTTTCCATTGGTCACTTTTATCATAATTTTTTTCCGAATGCTCTGCGATGAAGGGGTGCTGAGATAGAGTCGGAGGCCGACCTTAGCGGACACCCTGTGCAAATGGCAGCAGACAATGGCGTGCGTAAAATTTTTGCTAAACAAATTTTGCCTTGAATAGTATGAATTTCAGAAAAAAGAAAATCATAGAAATAGGAATACGCAAAAATGATCTGCCAATAGCCTAAGAACAGTTGAGAAGCTTAAATTTCAAATTAATAAAGAAATCTACCGAATCGCTAAGTTTGTGTCTCCCGTATTGCAGGAAAATGTATTTAGTCGCTAAATTAAAATTAATCACAGTCGTTTTAAAGTATATTTTAAAACTAGGTACGGTAGGTACTTATTGTTAGTGGAATGTGCCCAGTGGCGCATTACTTTTTTTATTATAAGTACAATATTAAACTTTTGAAAAGTATTTACAATGTTGTATTACATATTTGGTCGCAAATAAATAACTCAAGTCCGGTGAGTGGCGCGAGAGCCAGGAATCGTGTAGGGAGCAATCTGGTTGAAACGTGATGTGATTGAACGGTATGTAAGTGAAGAAATGTATATGTATATATGTACAGTTACATATTCATACAGTAAGTATGCGCTCTATTATTTATATCTTTCTTGACTCTGTCTATATTTCTACTTCTTACTTCCTTACGTGTCGAGGCAGTAGACAAATAACTGTTCGGTAGTAGGACGATACCGCTGGTAAGGAATTCTACATCGTCCAAGGCACGATTTCGCCAGTACCCGGTCTGCTCGCTATGGTATTACTCAAGAGAACAATACAAATTCCCTCGGATCGACTTGGCTACAAGGGGCGGTTAAGGTCGAAACAGACAGGTCCCGTTGCTGACGACTGTGCAAGGAATGAATGGCGAGTCCGTACGTGGAATGTTAGAGGTATGCATGGTAAAGAATTCTAAATTGCGAATGTAATGTATGAAAGACACCTTGATATTCTGTGTGTATCGGAGACAAACCGCAAAGGAAAGGATGCTGTGGAGATGAAGGATGGCAGCGTAGCACTGTGATCAGGAGTTGAGACTGAAGTGCATGGCCCAAAAAGAGTTTGGATGATCGTAAGTGAAAGAGCGAACAGATGTGTTAAACAGTACGAATTGGTATCTCCCCGGGTAATATGGGTTAGAATGAAAGTGAATTTTCGAAGAATTTTTCTTGTTGCATGCTATGCACCGGTGAATAGAGAATGAGGCCAGGAGCGTGAGAACTCTGGAATGAGGTAGAGAACGTGTTGAACGTATGTAAGTCAAACGAAAGAGAGACGATACGAACCGATGGGTAGGTGTACAGGGAGAACATACTGAACGCGTTCTAGGAAGGGGCGGAGACCAAAGAGTCAATGAGAATGGTGAACGCCTGGTGAACATCTGTGTGGAGAGAAGCCTGTTTGTATCCAATACGTGGTTTAAACTTAAAAATGTGTATATGTATAGATGGTAAAGAGGTGAATCGAAAAGTACGATAGACTTGATAGTGTATGATGAACGGATCTGAAACCTGGTGAAAGACACAAAAGTAATGCGCAGATCGGACCACTTTTGATTGCATCGAGAGTGTGTTTAGGACAAAAGTGGGCCTGGAGAAAGAAAGGAAGGAAACGTAGTGCGAACGTCTAGAATTAAGGTAGACAAACTTGTGGATAATGGTTCGAAAATACGCAGATGTGAGTAAAGAGTTGAATGTGAATGAAACAGTGTGGAACGAACAAATAAAAAACACTTACGTTGAAAGTGCATGGATAAGCTTGAAAAACTGTGTTGTCAATTGTGCCGTGAGGATTTGTGGAAGAGCGACTGTAGGTAGACAGAAAAAATGTGCTTGGTGGAATGAGTCGGTAAAAAAGGCAGCATGTAAGAAAAAAGATGCGTACATGGTCATGATTGAGGCAAAAAATGAGACTGAGAAAAAGTGATTGTATGAGATGTACAGATTAGGAAACAAAGAAGCGAAGGATGCAGCGAGAATAAGTAAAGAGGATGTGATGGCTGTGGAAGGAGAGAAAATGCAGAATTACTTTGAGGGAAGCAAAAGACTCTTTGGAAAAGAAAATACAGAAATATTTTGAGGGAAGCAAAAGACTTTTCTGGAAATGGGTCAAAAATACAAAACGTGGCCCAAAACAGAACTCTGCACGAGTGATAAATATGAGCAACGAAATAGTATGGGACGATTGTGAAGTGAAGAAATGCTGGCAAGAATATTTCGGAAAGCTGTACAGTAGTGAGGAAAGTAAGACTGAAGAGTTAAATAAGGAGAATGTAGAAGGAATGGTGAATGAAACTGAGAAGGATATGGGCATAAATGAGGTAGAGAAAACGGTAGAAAAGTTGAAAAACGGCAAGGGAGTAGGCGTAGATGAAATCACTAGTGAAATGCTAAAATATGGGAGTGCAAAGCTTATACGAAGATTGTGTTAATTATTCTATGTATGCCTTATATGTGGAAAAATGCCGAGGGATTGGAAGATCATTGTACCACTGTATAAGGGTAAGGGGAACAAGAGTGGCTGCAAGAACTACAGAGGAATAAGTTTGCTCAGCGCGCCTGGTAAAGTATTTAGAAGAATACTGAATGATAGAGTACGGGAAACTACACAAAGCAAGATTTGGGATGTGGAATGTGGTTTCATGCCAGGGAGAGGATGTGTCGATAAGATAGTTGCCCTTCAGCAGGTGTTCAAAAAGTGTTTAAGTGTAAAAGGAAGCTATACTGTGCGTTTGTAGACCTGGAGAAAGCTTACGACAGAGTGAATAGAGAGAAGCTGTGGGAAATATTAAATGAATATGGCGTAAATAAAGGTTTAATAAACGGAATAAGGGCAGTATACAACGGTAGCCGTGCATGTGTTAGGGTGAGAGGTGGTGTTAGTTAGTACTTTAATATTGAGTAAGGAGTGTGACAAGGCTGTGTGATGTGACCGTGGTTGTTAAATGTATACATGGATAAATGTGTTAGACAAGCATGTACCTTGTATTAAGTGACAGTGCGGATGAGCTACAAACCGCTCTGAGGAAGTTTGATACAGTCTGTGAGAGCATGGACCTAAAGGTAGAATGTTTACTGCAGATGGTACAATGGAGGACGAGATTGGACGAAGGGTTAATGCTGGGAGGAAAGTGATTGGAAGTATGTGGACGAAAGCATGAGTCTAGCTGCGCAATGAGCAATCTATAACGGCGTGTTTGCCCCGTCAGTACTGTATGGAAGTGAGACATAGGTATGTCAAAAAAGGCACGAAAGAAAAATAAATGCCGTGGGTATGAGATTCGTGATAAGCTCATGTGGGAAAACGAGAAGGGATAAGATAAAGAATGAGTGCATAATGACGGAGTGTGGCGAGGAAAAGACGATGATGGACAGATATAGAAGTAGTACATTACGTTGGTTTGGTCGCATTGAGAGAATGAACAACGCAAGATTAACGAAGCAAATATATGTGGGTAAGGTTAGAGGCAAGGCCGTACCTGGTAGCCCGCGTAAAACTTGCCTGAATGTAGTAGAATGTATGATAAAAGAAAGAAAGATGAGGAGTTTTAAAAGTAAACAGGCATGTCAGAGACGATGTATGAATCTTGCGAAGCTAGGGAGGTATGCGAAGATAGGAAAGCATGGAGAAAGATTGTGAATGAAAAATAAATAAGAGGCAGGGATTGTTTTGCCTACCCCGCAAGGGAATGGCGTAAGGTTAAGTTAAGTTAAGCTGGACCAATTAATATGGGAACAAAATAAGAGAATTATTGATAAAATACTACACTAATTTCGACGAGGGTTAAGTTAACCGAGTTAGCATTTTCAAAATAGGTATGAACTTCGTTCATGTTTGTCATCTTTCATATTAGCTTGTTATTGTAGAATTTAACCTTAACTTTGTTACTGAATATTTGTAGATACAAAATAAATTAATAATTACTTGTATGCTCCTAATTACGCAGAGGACTGTAAAAGTATTTAGTGTCCAAATGCGAATGTAGCACCACCTTTGGAGAGAAAATTATACAATGTATGCTATTTGGCAGAGTACTGATTGATAGAGTAAGATAAACTACGTAAACTAAGATTTGGAATGTGCAGGGTGGATTCATGTCAGGGAGAGGATGTGTTGATGAGATGGTTGCTCTCCGGCAAGTTTAAGTGTAAAAAGGAAGCTGTACTATGCGTTTGTAGATCTGGAGAATGCATACGACATATGTGAATAGGAAGTAGTTTGCTCAGTACCTGGTAAAGTACTTGGAGGAGTATTGACTGATAAAGTAGAGAAATTAAGATTTGGGATCTGCAGGATGGCTTCATACCAGGGAGAGGATGTGGTTATTAGATGATTGCTCTCCAGCAGATGATCGAAGTGTGTTTAAGTGTAAAAAAGATGGTGTACTGTGCGTTTGTAGATTTGGATAATGCGTATGACAAGAGTGAATAGGGAGAAGCTGTGGGAAATATTAAATGAATTTGGCGTAATTAAAGCTCTAACAAACGGAATAATGGCAATATATAACAGTAGCCGGGCATGTGTTAAAGTGAGAGGAGGGGTCAGTGAATACTTTAATATCGAGCAAGGAGTGCGGCAAGGCTATGTGATGTCACCGTGGTTGTTCAATGTATACATGGATAAATGTGTTAGGCAAGCATGTACCGATTCCACTGGTGTAATTGTTGGTGACGCAAATGTACGAGTACTGGTGTTTGCAGATGAGACAGTCTTATTAAGTGACAGTGCAGATGAGCTACAAACTGCTCTGAGGAAGATTGACATAGTCTATAAGTATGACCTAAATGTGATAAAACTATGATTGTGGTGTTCAATTGGGAAAGTGAAAAAGAGAGTGAAGTACTTACCCTGTAAGATGAACTGGTGGAACTAGTAGACGATTTGGTATATCTGGGTAGAATGTTCACTGCAGATAGTATAATGAATGCAGAGATTGTAGCAAGGGTTAATTCTGGAAGCGATTGGAAGTATGTGGACGATAATGAGAAACGAAAGCATGAGCCTAGCTGCGAAACGAGTAATCTATAATTCTGTGCTTGTCCGGTCAGTACTGTATGCAAGTGAGACATGGGTATCTCAAAAAAAGCACGAAAGAAAAATAAATGCCGTACGTATGAGATTCCTGAAAAGCGCATGTGATAAAACGAGAAGGGATAAGATAAAGAATGATTGTATAATGAAGGACATGTCAGAGACAATGTATGAAGGTATGCAGAGATAGGAAAGCATAGAGAAAGATTGTGAATGAAAAATAAATAAGAGGCAGGGATTCTTTGCCTACCCCGCAAGGGAATGGCGTGAAGGTTAAGTAAATTTGAGTTAAGTATTACATATTTAATGTTAAATATATAAATTTGGTTATTAATTCAATAACAAACGTGATCAACATTTAGATTCAGCTATAAGCCAGTTGTGCGCCTATGTATCTTTGAAACTTGTAAGCTCGACCAATTTCAGCGGATTATCTTTTATTACAGGGACTTTTCAAACTTCTATTACAATGGAACATAACTTCAATACTTCTGAGCTTTTAGTGCCCTTGTTTTCAATAGGCCGTTGTATTGGCACTTCTTGTAAAATAGTACTGAACTATTCTCAAAAATTACTGCACCTACTTTTGATTTATTCAGTATCACGTTTAATAGATTAGCTACAATTTAATATAAAAAAACGTTTGCTTTGTTTGGATATAATCATTTTATTTAACGACTTATGGGAAGCCTTTGGTACAAATGAAAATACTAAAATAAAACAATCTTCGAATAAATAATTTGTTGCACGTTACTGTAAATAATATTTTACGTTGTTCGGTGTGGGAACGTTTATAGACATTAAAACGGCCTTATTTTAAAATAATTAAGTTTCAACTGAGATAAAGTGATAACGTGATAAAGGGTAGATAAAATCTATGGTTCTATGAAATTAATGGGGTACTTATTTTATTCTATAATCGTGGAGAACACTAATTAACGTAATCTTTGAGATATTAATGTAAAACGTAAAATATATTTAAATTGCTTTTGCATTGTAATTCGTAACTAATTGGAGTAGCAAAATTAATGTCGCAGATTATTCATTAAAGAAAATTACAGAGAAGAACATAACCGTTCCGAAATTTTCTCACTAATTTCTTTATATTTAACTCCATTAAGTGACGAAATCGTTTCGAACTTTTGTTTTTGCATATATTTTCTAAGACCAGGCCACATCGCGAAAATTCATTACATCATGGATAAGATTTGAACGCGCTCTAGTGTAAACTTATCCCCTATTTTAGAGAATTATGAGGTCTCCGAACTAAGTTCAAGCTATTGGCATGTTTCCCATTCCTTGTTGTTTGAATGCGGAATATATAGGTTTACTTGTACAATAAATTAAAGCAAATTATGTAACTTAATTAATAGTTCTCTAGAGCAAAATTATTCTCGAAAGTAAATGGTGTAGCATAAATTAACCTGATAGCAATTCCACTTAAGAATATTTAAAATTATAATTGCTCGAGTTCTAAGGGTTCTTTATTAAATGTTTGTTAAAGGTAAATTAGGGTAACACGAACGCTACAAACTCAAACTTGGGCGTTCAAATATTATTTTAACGCACCTATGACCTGTTTAGAATAAGCGGAATAAACGAAAAACGATCCAATCAAATTTAAACTAAACCTGAAATACAATTGTTAACTGTGGTTAAGTCGATGTTATACCATCCTGCATAAAGGGACGGAATTTCCTGTCTATTAACCTTCTACGTTTGAATTTGTGGCAGAAAGTGGTAATTCAGCGTTATGAACTACGTAATCTGCGGGTTATAGATGCAATACAAACCAGCAGTTCACATTAACTCAGTCGTGGGTGATGATTATCCGAAATTAGGACACCATCTGCACTGAATTGAAAAAGAACTATCAATATTACTTCACGTGACTTATTTCACTTATTTCATTGAACTTCGTTAAAACTGTTAAAACGTAACAAAAAGTTTTTCAGCAAATACAATTTTAAAGAAGGCTTTAATGTTGTAAGCGTTTAGATTTTACGTTTTAGAGATAGTTAGCTATATACGTGGTTAGTGCATAAATGAAGCTCACGGAGTAGAGGAAATCAAGTTTACGAGCACCCATTTATTTGAACAATGCTGACATTGCAACTGCAAATTACTAAATCAAAGTTTGCCTGGTAACAATTCAATCGCACCGTGTACATATGTGTGTAATATGTTTAGAAAATTTAGTATGTGATGTATAGTAATGGAATGTGAATATATTTTCGAGAGTAGACTGTTTCACATAATATTCAAGTTAGATAGGCGTGTTCAATTGATGACAAGTATTTTCTTTGAGCGAAGTTAGCACACTACAAGGTTTGACAATTTTCAATCGAAAAGTGAAATTATTGGTTAGTTTTTTATTTTTCATATAAATAATATATATATATATATATATATATATATATATATATATATATATATATATATATATATATATGAAAAATAAAATGCATATATCTGAATGTGCATTTTTACAAAATCTGAAAGTGTATATAAAGGGATAGTAATATTTAATACTTATAAAAAACTTTAATCTGCAGAGTTATCCATAAACTTCCTTGGGCCACAAAGCTTGAATAGGTTTCGAAATCCTGTGTGATGCACTTCTGGTCTTGAAAATATACATGTATTCGAATGGATTTAGATCGGTTCAAAAAGTATTTTAAAGAGATATTTCTTTGCACGGTTGTTGTGGGTATGATAATTCAGTACTTTCCTAGATTTGCAATATCATGTTAATGGAAGCGTATTGGAAAAGTTAGTTAAGGTTGGGAAATTTTAAAAAAGGAATTACTTAAAGGTTAACGTTAAATATGGATTTTCAACTAACACATTTATCTAATTCTTTCAAAACCCTTTTATGTCCATTATTTTATTTCAAACATTTTTCTACAGGTTTGCATTTTTCCATTAAAAAAGAACTAAATTCTGAATAAATTGTGTACCTGTTTGAACGTGTGATGGTACACCAATGGTCATAATGTCAAACCGACATCGAATAATGTACGGTCGTTACGTTGACATTCAGGTGAGTCAAAGCAAGCAGTTCACAGCGTGACAGTACTATATTTGATCTATGATTATCATAGATAAAAGGTAGGATATACGGACAGAAGAAAATAGAACGGTGGTAAATACCAGGAAACACCGACTGTTGCAGTTATATAATGTCAAAGCAGCAATTTATATAACTGTCGCATAACCTAAACATACATGTAATGGTTTGCATGGTAATATAACTGTATACCATCTCATCTACATATTTTTTATTACAGTATTAGTATTATCCAGTTATTAAAGCAAACATTCACATTCACTATTACACTTTGGAGGGAGATAACACTAGTTGAGCTGAAAGAAAGCATATTAAGACCCCCACAGAATACACCTTCGAGCATAACGAGAAAATTCTAACTAGAGGGGATTAGGAAGAAATCAAGCACTGTATTCCCCTTTCAAAACGTAATATATATATATATATATATATATATATATATATATATATATATATATATATATATATATATATATATATCCAAACACGAAATAGATGCACTAGACCTGTCTGCTGTGTAAAGTGTGCACGTGTAAAGAAATCGTGAATATGGAAACCGCCTAAATGCGTCTTTTGTCAAGCTCCATACCTTGCAAATTACAAAGGGTGTACGGTGTATCTCGAAATACTAATCAGAAGACGCCCAGACACAAGTTATGCATTAGGTCTCTAAAACCAACAACAACAGAGGTAACAGTCACAACACCAACAGTATCAACAGCCCTATCAATAAAAACATTAACATCAACGGAGTCAACTGCCCCAGCAAGACATTCCAACAGCTCCCAACAAGCCAAAGGCAGCAATATCTATCCCAGACCCAACCACAGCAAATTTCACAAAATCCACAAACTATAACCTCACCTCTATAATAGTCACGCTTCAACAAACGATCCAAGCACAGTAGACAATCAATGAACTCACCACACAAATTACACTTCTCAGGAATGAACTAAAAAAAAATAATAAAAATGGCCCCAATCTATAAAATAGCTGAGTGGAATGCTAACGGCCTTCCAAATCATAAATAAGAAGTAAAAACCTTTCTCCACCACAACGAAATAGACATCTAACTTATAGCTGAAACGCATTTCAACAGCAGAACTCACTTCAACAGCAGAACTCACTTCAACAGCAGAACTCACGTCAATATACACAATTATCAACTTTATTTCACAAATCATTCTGAAGTAGACACGCATGCAAGAGGTAGCACCGCCATCCTAACCAAAAAGCACATTAAACATCACAAGTTACCTTCTTTTCAAGAAAAATTCCTTCAAGCTACATCCATAGAGAATGAAGACTGGAATGGTCCATTGGTCATATCAACGACATACTGCACCCCAAACAATGCCGTTAACAAACAAAGCTTCATTGAAGATTTCAGAATGCTAGGGAGTAGGTTCTTAGCAGGTGGCCACTTTATTGCAAAACACACCCTGTGGGGTTCCCAAATCTCCACACCCGGCAGAGGTAGAATGCTGCTTCAAGTAATATAAGACCTAAAACCGAGCTACCTCTCAACGTTTGAACCCAGCTACTGGCCTACCGACCCAGGTAAACTACCCGACCTGCTGGATTTTATTATAACTAAAGGTATAGCTTCTACCTACTATGAAATTATTACATGCCTTGATCTAACTTCCGACCACACGCCAATTATAGCTACCGTGAGCGGCACAATCATTGCTAAAGAAATTGGCCCGAAGTTGTACAACAAAAGAACCGACTGACCACTCTATAAAGAAACCATTCACAACCGCTTGGATTTGAAAATCTTACTTAAAACTAACAATGACCTCGAAGCAGCTATAACAAGAAAGCTGTCCCGCTACAGTAACAAGAAAAATAGCGGAAAAAATACGGTTACGGCGTATATGGCAGAATACAGGATACCCATCTGACAAGAGCGCTTAAACCAAGCAACAACTGAACTCAAAGGACTCTGGCACAAACCATTTCCTCTGGCAGGCAACCAAAAGAATAAAAGCTCAAAAACCGTCGATACCTCCTCTGAAACAGTCAAATGAAACACGGGCAAGAACAGATCCAGAAAAAGCGGTCCTCTTCGCCCATCACCTCGAGATTGTATTCCAACCAATACCATCCCAAATTCCGACAGAAGAAGAAGTAGAAATATTTGATTTTTTAGACACTCCGTATCAACTAGCAGTACCGTTGGACTGTTTTACAGTTAAGGAAGTGAAAAGTGTGATCAGAAACTTAAACCCCAAGAAAGCTCATAGCTTTAACTAACTGGAAAACTGCTCAAAGAACTGCCGCCCAAGGGCTTAGTGTTACTAACCATGCTTTACAATGTAGCTCTGAGACTGGGGTACTTCCTAGTACAGTGGAAAGCGGCGCAGGTCATACATGTATTCAAACCCGGAAAATCCGCATATGAAATTACCTCCTACAAACCTATTAGCTGTCAGTGGCAGGCAAAGTACTGGAAAAACTCGTAGTTGGAAGACTAACATCCATCCTAGAAGATAGCAAAATAATTCCAGACCATCAATTTGGGTTTAGGGGGATCACTCTACTTTATAACAGGTCCACCGAATAGTAGACAACATAAACCAAGCTTATGAAGAAAAGCAATATTGCACAGCCGTTCGTCTTGGTGAAAGCCAGGCCTTTGATAAGGTGTGGCATAAAGCCCTCAAGTAGAAACTCAAAAAACTACTTCCTCACCCATCATTTATATTCTGAAGTCGTACCTGGAAGAACACTACTTCTATGTAAAAGTTGGCCAATACCAAACAGACCTCCACAAAATCAACTCTGGAGTACCCCAGGGAAGCGTTCTCGGTCCAATTCTACAATTCTATATCTCGTTTACACTGCAGATATACCGACAAGTCTGCACTCCTTCAATGCCACGTTCGCCGATGATAAAAGCATAATGACAAAACATGTAGACCCAACATTAGCAGCTCGGCTTTTACAACAGCGCTTAGATAAATTAATCCAATGGCTTGCACCTCGATAAAGGACTAACTTGCAAGTTTCACAAATGAAAAAAAAGAAAGCAATTGGGCATATTACTTAGTAAGCACTATTGGTTACTACACAGGAACTAAAAACTATCCAGTACAAGCACATTTTTAGTTTATAATGCGATACTCAAACCCATATGGACATATGGCATTCAACTTTGGGGAATAACAGCAAATTCTAATATCCAAATAATTCAGAGATTTCAATCAAAAGTGCTTCGGGTCATGTGCGACGCACCATACCTCGTGAGAAACCTAGACATTCTGAGTGACCTTAAAGTTGATACCGTAAAAGAACTGATAGTTAAGTTTAGTACGAAATACCTAAGTAAACTATATCATCATCCAAATGCCTTAGCCATCATCCTGCTCGATAACAGTGAAACCTACACAGACTTAAGAGACACAAATCGCTAGACCAACCGAATAAATTTGATGTAGAAAACTGTAAGTTGTAAATCGATGGATTTCAACCACGTCATATAGTTATTCACTAAGATATATATTATTTGCTTATTGTAAACAGATTGCAAAAAGTAATAAAATATAAAAATATACACGCACACACACACACACACACACACACACACACACACAACACACGCACGCACGCACGCACGCGTGCACGCACGCACGCATACACGCACGTATGCACGCACGCACGCCCGCACGCACGCACTCACGCACGCACGCGCCCTCGCGCCCACGTGGCCACGCGCCCACTCGCCCACGCCCACACACCCACACACCCACACACACACACGCAGACACGCGGACACGCGGGCACACGGGCACACGGGCACACGGGCACACGGACACACGGACACACGGACACACGGTCACACGGACACACGGACACACGGACACACGGACACACCGACACACTCACACACCACCCCCACACCCACACGCAGACACGCGGACACGCGGGCACACGGGCACACGGGCACACGGGCACACGGACACACGGACACACGGACACACGGACACACGGACACACGGTCACACGGACACACGGACACACGGACACACGGACACACGGACACACGGACACACGGACACACGGACACACGGACACACGGACACACGGACACACGGACACACGGACACACGGACACACGGACACACGGACACACGGACACACGACACACGGACACACGGACACACGGACACACGGACACACGGACACACGGACACACGGACACACGGACACACGGACACACGGACACACGGACACACGGACACACGGACACACGGACACACGGACACACGGACACACGGACACACGGACACACGGACACACGGACACACGGACACACGGACACACGGACACACGGACACACGGACACACGGAAACACGGACACACGGACACACGGACACACGGACACACGGACACACGGACACACGGACACACGGACACACGGACAAACGGACACACGGACACACACACGGTATTTATTAATTAGTATTAAAGTTTCAGGCAGCGTTATAGTTCAGGCAAAGCTGCTTCTGACGCCTTGTGTCACGTATCATGAATAAAAAATATGTTCTGTATTGTTGTATTGTTTTGATCACCAATATGCTTCTGACGTCTTATGTCACGTATCATGTGGTGAATTTGTTTACATGTAGCTCCCAACGTTGCAATTTAATGTCACTTTTGGATGGCCCGTTAGAAGAAACGGCGCATTGCCTAGCATTAATTCTTTTTATGAGGCTTCTCAGATTCGCATGGGCTATAACGTTAGCTGAAGCTTTAACACTATTTAATAAACACCGTATATATATATATATATATATATATATATATATATATATATATATGTATACTATTCAAATTAAACCCCAGTCATGAAATATTAATAGTCAATAACAAAGCAATCACAAATTAACACCAAGAATCCCCCGCATATTTAATCTATGCAATGCAAAGGTATTACTAAGCGATCAAGTTAATTTAACACAACAGTCTCAAAAGGAATAAATAAATTTAACCTCAAAGGTTTACGTCTTGTCCACCTGTTATAGAACACCAGGTAGGAAATAATTTTGTAGGCACAATAATGTAGCATTATATTTATGCTATTTGAACCTTGATAAATGCAGAGTGGACCAAAGTCTAGAAACGCCCAACTATCTCGTAAATTATTAGTCCGAATTGTACATAATTCGGGACATATTGGGATGCGGAGATTCCAGATTTGACATTTCTAACGTTGTCAGATTTGCTGTTTCTCTGATATTAATAGTCACTTTGGTTTTTTAAATACATCACCCTATATATGCAGTCATTATTGGAATCTCCTCTTCAATACGAGTTCAACCATATGTAACAGTTATGATTTTGTGTAGTCTAGAAGGTCTTAAATGCATAAAACAGTGCAAAATATGTAGATTTGAAGAAATTTAAATGTTTAAATGCACCCTTTTGCTGCTGTGATTTTGATATTTGTTCTCCATTTACATTATTAAATAAAACTGACAGTAGTTTGATGTGTTTTGAAAAGTTCTGCAAAGTAAATTATTTCTCTGAAATGGTTGTTAATGAAAAAGAACGAATTACTACTCCAATGATGAGAGGGTACGGTGACAGAAAACGACCTTATAGTGAAATAGCCAACTTGTTCAACGATACTTTCCATAAGGCGACGGTACAAAAAACCTGAGGACTCTGGAGGAGTAAAAGGTAGACCAAAAACAGTTATAAATGACAACGAAAGTTTAGATATAATGGAGAGTTTCGTTGAAGACCCACATACATCGTCCCACAGGGTTGCACAAGTATATGATATAGGTCATTCTTCAGTCTTACGTGTATTACATAAGGATAAACTTCAATCACACAAAATTAATTTATTGCAAGAATTAAGTGAAGATAACTTCGACCGTAGGTTATAGTTTACTGAGGTAATGATGGACAAAACTGAAAATAATTTAAGGTACTGGAGTGACGTAAATTAACACTGTATGCGTGAAAACCATACTCAAAGACCACAAAAATTAAATGTATGGTCAGGTATAGTGGGTACACAGTTAATTGGGCCGTTCTTTACCGAAGGAAATTTAACGTCACATAAGTACGAAATGCTACTTAGAAATGAAATTGTACCTTCACTGAGAAACTTGTTTGGAGGAAGCTTTAATCAGATATGGTTTCAGCAAGAGGGAGCTCCAGTTCATTTTAGTGTAAATGTTCGGCGTTATTTAGATGAGATATTTCCCGGACGATGCATTGGTAGACGAGTTAGTAGTTCACCTGATTTCAATCCTAAAGTTCATTGGCGATACTTGAAAAATTCAGTTTACAAAACTAAACTAGCAGTTCTTGCAGAGCTAAGGCAACGAATTATCAATGGATCTCGATTAATTTATAGACAGTCATGGAGAAATGTGGCAGACGCATTCTAACATAGAATAGGGTACTGTCAACTCATGAACACTTTTGAACACTTGATTAAGTAATGATTTAACTAAAAAATGTATTGAGACAATTAGGCGTTGCCAGACTTCTGTTTTATGTATTTAAGACCTTCTAGACTATATAAAATCATAAGTGTTACACATGATTGAACCCATATTGAAGACGAGCTTCCAATAATGACTGCATATACAGGGTGATGTATTTAAAAAACCAACGTGACTAGTAATATCAGAGGAACGGCAAAACTGGCAACATTGCAAATGTTAAATCTGGAATCTCCGTATCCCAAAATAGGCTTATCCCAAATTTTGTACAATTTGGACTAACAGTTTACGAGATAATTTGGCGTTTTGGTCCACTCTGTATATTGTCAAGGTCATGCCCCTGAACAACCGAAAGTAATCTACAAAAAAGACTTTTTATTGAAATGTTCTACACCCAAAAATATGATTCTATTAACTTTAAAACAGACATAAGTAACTTAAGTAATATATATTTGAACTTAATCAAAAATTTTTAAATTACAATATAATTATAGGGTTATTTATAAGAGTGGCTAACATAGCTTTGAATGTTTCCTTTTGAAGTTGGCAACAAAATTGTTAAAAAGTTTCACTTTACAAATCTGACAGTAACGATTATAATTACCACGAGGATTTTTATACTTTATGAATTAAAATGCTTTATTTTATTTTGCCACCATAATGTTCTTTATACGCCTCCAAATGCAGGCGTAATGTGGTCTTTATAGCACGGAAATGTCATTGATGCTAAGCAGCATGATTGACAGCAAACACATGACATGATATACAATAGCAATATCACAGTATCTTAGTAACAACAAATTAGCCTACTGTCGACTTTATTTCACTGCATTTGCATTTAAAAACTTGGCGAAAATACTGAATCTTTTTAATATTTTGTTCCAGTTTCATGGTGCAAAATAATGTCAGGGTATTTTGAACACCCTGTATACGTAGTAGGTAATTTTGTTTGTAGTTCTATGTACTTAGTTAGATTCCGTATATAAATATTTTTTTTTTGTGTGGTCAAATTATGTTTTATAGTAAATTTGTTTTAACGTGTGTAGCGAGCTTTAGGGATGGCAGGTGTACGGTGAGCTTTAGATTCTTAGTTTGTGAATTATTTTTTTTGTAATTTAGATTGTTTTTCGTTATTATTTCTCGTTTATAGAAGTTTGATTAACGTTTATTTGTATATAGTTGTTTTTAAGTTTAATTAAGGTTTATTTCGTTTGTTTTCCGTAAAATATAATAGAAAGTTTTGTAAAAATGACGTAATTTATAGAAAGAGTGTAGAATTATCGGCGTATGATGTCATGGTAGCGACATATAGACGCTTAAGTATAGTTGTCCAGTTTATTATTAGGTATTTTGGTTTTGATTCATAGAGATTACATGTGGGCCTTATTGTTCGTACTTTAAGGTAAACATACAGAGGCTGTATTCGTTGATCTTGCTGACGTGTTGTTTTTCAAAATTTACCGAGTCCTTACGGACGAGAACGAAATTTAGGTATTGGGGTACTAAATTTTCCCCTTCCGTTTTTTTAATTGGTTGAATTATATTAGATAAGATTTTTTATGAGTAGTGGGATGCAAATTCAAAGATGGATTTTTGTGAATAATTTTTGGGACTCTGAAACTGATCGTGCTTTCGAGCAGTATATGTTGCCGTTTTATGGTTACGCTTTAAGGGGTGGTTTAGAACGTTGAAAATTTTTGACCTCGTGGTATTTAACGAACGTATTTTTTGTGTAGTAAGGGTAGTTTAGCTACTGAAGAACCTGTAAAGGGATTTTATCAAAATTGTTCATTCACCAAAGGATTATACCTAGTGCCGATTTCGGTTTTACGTCAAGTTACCTAGAGGACATCGTCGTGTTGTATAGTGCTTCAGTGACCTCTTGGGTTTATATCGCTTCTGCGGATATTAACATCATCGTTCTTCCAAGTGCCTCTTATTTACCGTACAAAGCGTATTTAAAGATAAAGAAACTTTCGCATTATATTAAAAATTATATTTAATTAAATCAAGTTATAAACATTTTGGATTATTAGTGGAAATAAAACCAATTAAAGCTAAAAGTTATCAAGTCATTTGAACGCTCATATTAATATTCTAAAACAAGTTAGTAATTAATACAGTAACATTTTAACGAGTTTAGTCAAGAAATTGTTTGTGTATAAAAGAACAATAGTCAACATTTTATTCATCATTTTACCAGAGCAGGGAGAGTTCATTTCCGTCTGCCGTAACCGACCACCTGGTTATCTTCCACCTATATTGTAACACACAAGAAGTGTAATTCTAGACCTTTAAGGTAACATAATATTGCTTTTTATTGAATATTTCAAGATTTTTTGTGTTTCGATTTATTTTTTTTATGTGTTGATGAAAGTTTGAAAGCGGAGTTGTTTTGCCTATTGAATTAAGTTTTTTTGTTTGCTTTAGATTTAATTATTTTAAGTAATTATATTATTGACACTTCGCCTTCATACTCTTCTTTTGTTATTTATTTTAGTATTAAAGGGCAATCGACCCTATTGTAGTGTGGGTATATTATCCACGAATTATAAATATAGGTTAAACGATTTAGACTGGCGTAAAAGCAGTATTCTGATCAGACATCCTGTCGCCTTTTAAGCATTTATTTTTCTTGTTTATACGCATTATCGTATGTTTACATTTTTTTATATTTATCATTTTTATTATTTTATTATAGTTTGTTAGGTTTTATAAATGTGTTTTAATTTCTATGGAAACCCTTTTGTGTTACATAAGAGTTTTTTTGCAAATTGCAAATTACCGGCGTTTTAGTTTTTAACGTAACGAAGTTAGTTTTTTGATTTTTTTGAGTAATAACGTTCTTAATATTTAGTGTTTTATTTGAATTTTTTGTGTTTTGTTTTGATTATTAGTTAACGTCAAATTATTTACACGGAGGTGTATTAACGTAACGTTATTGAGTGTTGATCACGCTTTTATTTGACAAGCGTGTAGTGTTTTTTTTTAAGCCCGATTTTAGGTGGTTTGCTGAATTGCTGTCCAGCACACCTGGAATTGATTACGAATAGGTAAGCGTATGTTTTTTGTATGTTTAGACACGCTATGTACTCGTAATTTTGGCACGACAACCCTTATTTTGACTACTAAACATTCTGGCGCCCTTAACCGAATTTATTTTGACTTCAACCCCTATTTTGACTGACGTACGATTTATTATTCTGGATGTGCAAAATTATTAACATCAATCCACGACCCATACGCTGACTAGTCGAGGCAAAAAGGGGCCAATTTATCTGTAATCCCATTCTACCACCCGTTTATACCGTTACAATAAAATAAAACATTGTATGTACCACGGGCATAATTGTAGATTATGGCTCTCAGGAATATAAAAGCCCCCCGCTTCGCGTCGGGCCTTTAACATTCCCTCGAGCCAGAATCTTCTGATTATGCCCTTAATACATAAATATCTATTATTATTTTTGCCACCATAATGTTCTTTATACGCCTCCAAATGCGGGCGTAATGTGATCTTTATAGCACGGAAATGTCATTGGTGCTAAGCAGCATGATTGATGGCAAACACATGACATGACATAATTGTAGATTATGGCTCTCAGGAATATAAAAGCCCTCCGCTTCGCGTTGGGCTTTTAACATTCCCTCGAACCATAATCTTCTGATTATGCCCCTAATACATAAATATCTATTATTACATTTAAATAATATTCCATAAAATGTGGGTCATAACGTTTCCCGTTATACGGTAAATATAAATAATTTGTTTTTGTTACATTTGAAGTGAAAAAATTTTCCTAATAAAATTTTGTAGGGTTTCCAATGGGAATAGTACATACTTATTATAACACCACGTTTCTCCAATTGAATATTTTATTGTTAGTTAATATGCAATTTATAGTAATAGTATTTTACCTGTAGTCTGTCTTGGTAAGTAATGAATGTTTAACTGTAACTTAAAATATAGAAAAAAATAACATATAGACAAATATGTTATTAAAACGTTATACAACGAACAACTAAAAGTAACCACCCCAAAATCCGTATACATATCTCCATAATAAAAGCCCTAACAGAAAGGAACACAGAGTTTCACACTTATCAACCAAAATTGGAAAGATGCTTCCGAGTAGTTCCCAAAAACATCCACCCCTCAACTGAGGAGACCGAGATAACGGAAAGCCTCCTGAGTAAAGGACATCATGTCACTAACATTTGGAATCTGAAACGGACAAAAAAATTCCCCTACCAATATTCTTCATAGACTTAAAATCAAGCGAAAATAATAAAGAAATCTATAAGATAGACGCACTCTTTAATACTATAGTTATTTTTGAGGCCCCACACGAAAACGTGAGATATGTAACGGGAGCTATAGAAAAATCAAAATTTCGCGCTAAATTATACGAGATTAGATATTTATATATAATATTTTTCTGAATAAAGAAATGGTTATTGTTTATTTGTATTTGAATGTAATTAATATTAAGATGACAAGCTTAAGTTTGTTTCAATAAGTTATTTATATACTCAATTTGAAAATAGTTAAATATGCGGCATTCCTAAGTGCATTAATGTGTTGGGAGGAAATGACGCCGTCACAATAATGATGAAGTTTTTAAAATAGTCGCATATAGTGAGCGAGCCAAAACGGTTGCATTAAGAAAGCGAACAAGAGGAGTCCCATAAAATACGCGATCCGAGTTTGCCAGTTATCGGCCCACTGTAATAAGTGACATTGTATAGGCACACAGCCCGATAAAGAGTGAAAATTACAAATAAGGATTGATTAACGGCGATAGGGAAGAAGTAGAAATTACCTTTCTTATCAAAATAATAAAAAGTGCAAAAATTGACAATTTGAGTGTAATAGAAAGGTTGAGTAATAGTTTACAATGGAGTTTTAAGTGCTTGTTGAAAGTGTCCTAAGCTCATGGTTTAATAGCGAGTGATAAATGTACAATAAAACAATCGACCCAATTGATATATCGGTATATAAAGTGTAATAACTAAAAAACATTGATAAAGAAAGTATGGCTTCTCGTAGTTCGCTTGCCATTTGTTGCGCACGCCGTTTGTGAATAAATTTGAACAATTATGTAAAAACTGGATACTGTAAATATATCGAACAATTATTACTAATATGAAAATGTAAACTTTCACCATTAACACTCATAATAAAATACTTATCTTTTTTGGGGTTTTTAATGGTGTATTTAAATTATACAATCTAAACGTTTCGATAACACTTACAGTTATCTTCGTCAGTAGTAATACTTGTAAAAATTGTTAAAGATGTTGTAAGCAATTTTGTCAAAGTTGAAAAATTAAAACATAAACATCAGCCTGCTATATAATTTAAATACACCATTAAAAACCCCAAAAAAGATAAGTATAATTATTTACTAAGATCATTAACTGATGAAAGAAGACTAGAAGCGTATTTAGCTACACAAAAGTATAAGGAAAGATAAAGACAACAATGGAGAAGCGGTTCCAGAGTGCCAACAGGTAACATCATCGGAAGAGCAGGCTCTAACCTATCTGAGGCCCGCTTATCATCAGTCAAAGAAACGCCAGCATTACATCATCAGTTGCAACGAAAATAAGTAAGAACCTTTTTTGTTTGTGTTAATGAATAAAACTTTTTTGTGTTTGATTTCTCGAACTTTTACATTTCACTGTCACAATTAAACGAAAACAGTCGTTTAATTCTGATAAGGATTTATTTGTTATATGCTAGTATTAAAAAGGTTATTGTACATTTAGGTTTGATTTTATAAATATTTGTAAACAACATATTGATGCACTTTCGTTCAGATTTGGAATTTAATTAAATGAGTATAACGTTTACTTTGCTTTTATTGCTAAAGATTATTAATATCACAAGCTTACACAATTATTGAATGTATAAATGCAGAAAGTGGTCAACTCAATAGGAATCCAGATAAATAAATAAATCGAAATGAGCTTAATTTGGGCAATCATAACAGAAATCGTTTCTTTATATTAACTTGAGCTAGCCGTTGCAACCAATTAAGAAAGGAGTTGGTAAACATAAAGCTTAAAATTAATTTACGCAAACCGAAATTAATTAACAAGTAAAAATTAACTAATAAATTATATTTTTATAAATTGAACCCATTCAGTTCTAATAAAACGTAATAAAAAATGCTCACCTCGGGTATTAAATTTTATTAAAAAATGTAAACGCTGCCAGAGATTTGGACATACAAACATTTTTCGTCAAAATACCCCTAGATGCGTTAAATGTACAGATGCACTTCAATTGTAGTATTTTAAAGGATTGATATGGTATGACCCACCTTTAACATGTGACAGACATTTTTAAAGCGTTGGCGAACTTCATTTTATAGGGAATTTGATTCTAAAATTTTTCTTAATTTTGTTATTTTTCAAAAAACTTTTTCATTTTCAACAAAAACCCGAATAACTAAAAACACGCATTGTAGCTGTGTTACTTAAAATCATTGAAAATTCAAAAGTTGCCTTTGAAATTAAATGTCAAACTTAAAAATGAGGAAAGTAAGTCATTTAATCTTAGTAATTGTTTGCTCAGTGTTTTGAAAATGGACGAGAAGTTTTCATTTAGCGAACAAGGTGAGAAGCTGTTAGTGTTAGGCTTTTGTGAAGGAAACTGCAGAAGAAGTGTTGAAGAATATCAGAGAAGATTTCCTAATTGTGTGATCCCCATAGAGTAAACTTCTAATGTTGAAAGACTGGCTCGGTAAACAGGCAAGTTTTTCAGTAACGTATATAACGTGCTACTGCAGTCAGGGAACAAGACGAAAAACTTATTTTGAATGCAATTGAAGATGACCCACTTATTAGTACTAGAATTCTCTCGTGACAAAGGGGCACATCGCAAACTTCTGTGCACCGAGTTATCAAACGTAATTTACTAGACACATGCCACATCCAAAAAATACAAGAATTGTTATCGGAAGATTTGATTAAACAAGTGAATCTCTGTCAGTTTACTTTGCATGAAGATAGATACACACATAGATATACGACCACCGATTACATTTAGGGTAGATGTTAGAGTGAAGAAACAACGCTTAGCTAAAATTCCATGTGTGAAAAAGCATGTGTTAAATTAGAAATTTTCACAGAATAATATAACCGTCGGTTATGGAATTTTTTGCGGGTTATGTGTATGTCTGTCCCAAGGTTCTAATTAAACGAATCAGATTATATGCATGCGACGTATTCATTCTCAAACTTATATCACTAACATGTATAGATAATATTTACAGTTAATCAATATTCATTTTCACACGAACAGGTGTGGATGGCGTAAGGGCGCTGTTCAATTAGTGATAATAACTTTAATCTTATGCTTTCGGGTCCGGAAAAGAGATTGTTTACTCTGAAAACGACCTTCTTCTTGATGAACTAAGTATAACGTATACAGGAAACGGCATGCTGTATAATAATAAGAGACAAAAAAAGTCTGAAGCAGATAAAGTAACTGAATATGAAAAACATTACGTACAATGATATAAACAAAGAGAATATAAAGGCAAGAAACATAACTCCTACAAGTGCAGACCATGCATACAGTAAGAACTGCTTATAACAATGTAACCATTTTGATATAAAAAATTGAACGGCAATTGGAAATAATTACACCCACTTTATAGTATGCCTCAACATACTGTAGCAATAATTTTTGCTTTTTATTGAAATCCAAAATTACAAACTCTGCAATTGCTTTCTGAAATTCCCATTCAACAGATGCTCTAAACGCCTTCATAGATACAGTAAAATCAATTTGATGTTGAGGCATATTTGATTCTCTACTGAAAGGGCATACAAGTAGATCGGTAAGAGGATGATCTTAGTGATTAAAACTTTCGTTCAGTAAAAACACCCACTTGATGCAGTTGCTGGTAAATCTTTGACGGTCTATAAATTGCGGCGTCACGCAGCCTCCCAAGATGTGCTCCTATTAAACTTGTAATTATGCCGTCTGGTGCTATAGTACTCTGATATTTTACACAGTTGGTCCTTTTTATCCCGAATAATATTCTTCTTGCAGCATAATGTGCTGTGCCATCAGTAAAGCCCTAACGATTAAGGACGGCACCACCAGCACCTTGACTAGCCTAAAATACCGGAATGGAAAAATTTTCTGTCGACAGCTCTATAGACTGACCGGAAGAATAGCAAGCCCCAAATCCCATCTCATAGGCCCACAAGGCAACCTAATCTTCAAAGATTATGAAGGTTGACTTGCTCAGCCTTCATCTACAATTTATTTCCAATCTCCGGAAGATCCTCAATTTGACACCCGGTTCAAGGAACTTGAGAGTCGTATTGAGGACTTCCATAATTTACACCTTCCCTAAATCCATTAGGGCAACGTATATCCTTGTTATGTTCCTATCACACCTGACTAGGTCACCGCGTACAACAAATGTATAATACTCTCCTACTTCTCGATAGACTGGAAATCGGCTTCCACCGTCATGATGCCCAAACCGCACTCCCACAATACCACACCCTCCAGTAGACCCATCTCTCTCTCTCTTAAGCTGTATCGGAAAATGTTTTGTGCAGATTCCACCCAGACGACTAGAGATCACCTAAAATTCAACGAACTCCTTCATAACAGCCAATTCGACTTCCTTCCTAACCGATCGTGTCACGACCCCTTGTTAAAGCTGCTTACACAGTCCACCAGAGTATTCAATCATAAGTAGTGCAGTTTTTTTGGACATTAAGCAAATATTTGGCTAGGTCTCTCAACAATGAAAGCCTACCAGGCGCTTTCCGGGTCAAATCTTAGGTTGCCACCCCAAAACACTACGCCCTATTATGGATATCCGAACTCCCTTATACGCAAATATCAACCCCTAATCAACTCAACAGCTGCTCTGAACGATGAATACACGTACGCGTATACAGACTACCTCACAGTACAACACGCACACACACTCTCATTACAGATAGAATAAAAATATTACAAAACAACTTTGCACACAGAAAGATTTTTGGCGAGACAGAGAGATCCTGACTACTCCACACAACCTCCGCTTTCTTCCATTCCCACACAAAAAGCTGAATTCAAATTCCCTTTCGTCATCCTAACTCGACTCCTTGACGACCTCCCCGAGGACATAAAAGAATTCCTAGATAATATGCCATATGTCATCTACATCCCGCCATCTATCCGATGACCACCGACGCAAGAGTCCTGGGTATAACCGCACACTAACACACACACATAGCACACTATCCCTAATCAAACAACACGCACATTAAGCTTAGTAATATACGATAATTACTATAAAAATCAAAACACTTTTTCTTTTCACACCAAAAATACTAATCGCATGATGATGACAAAAAATGACTTATACTGACCATTGATCCGTTGTCTTTGGGATAATTGCACTATTATAGAAATTCTTAGCAATTCCCTCAGTTGAAAAATATGTCGTTCAAAACTAAAATTGTTGATGACAGCATTATCACTTACTAAAAAATCACTTAAAAAATGGTTGAGATATAGGACAAATTTATGACATATAAAAAGGTGAAAACGCAAACATAAGTCTACTATTATATATATATATATATATATATATATATATATATATATATATATATATATATATAATATATATATATATATATATATATATATATATATATATATATATATATATATATTCAAACATCAAAACATTTTCATATTAATATAATAGTTTGATAAACGTATAAAGCCAACTATGGAATTAAATTATAGTAAAAAATAACTATAATTATAATTATATAATGTGTAGTTATTCGCTTTTTCTTCAACATTAGTGACTATAATGTACGAACATTATATTTTGATTCTTAAACCGTGAAATTGGTATCTAAAATTTTAAAGAAACTCAAAAACGTATATTTTAGCATAGTAGGTATTCTTCGTAATAGTTTAGCAAGAAAACTATATAAATTGAACGAAATAAAAACTAAAATAGCTAAACGTTTTTAGTGGATTTATTGCATAAGATTTGTCTTAAATATACCGGGTGACTCACGACTATTCCCTCGGTCTCTTGTGCCTAAACGGTACGAGATATTAGCTTAATTTTTTGGGCTATTTTTTAAATTATTTTCAATTATACAGGGTGGTTCAGAAAGTTGTAAATTATTAAAGTTAAGTTTTTTAAATACAACGCCCTGTATTTTTTTATTTTTAGATTATACGTTAAAAATTAAGTCAACTTTATTCAATGTTCCCTATACCTATCACTTACCAATTTTGAGAAAACTGTGATTTTAAGAAAAATATTCAATTTAAACAAGAACTAAGAACACGAAAACCTCTTTTTTGAGTAACACAAATTTATATAGATTTCTTCCGGCCTTTAAGGCTTCTATTTGCACTGTCTAGGATTTCGATATTTAGTATAGGGTGTTTGGGAAAAGGATTCTTATTTTATATTTTTCAAACGTTAAAAACCCACACCAGGATGGTTCGTTAAAGTTAAGTGAGTTTTTGATCTTTGAAAAATATAGAATAAAAATCCTTTTCCTACACACCCTGCACTAAATATCGAAATCCTATACCCTGCAAATTGAGGCTTAAAGGTCAGAATAAATCGATGTAAATTTGTGCTACTCAAAGTAAGAGGTTTCCGTGTTTTAGCTATTGTGGGTGACTACTGCGTGGACGGAGGATTGCTCCTTAACTATTAGAGATACAAAAACCAATTTTGGTGGGGTAATATACGATCATTGGACCTACATTCTAAAAATATTTAGAATATACAGGGTGATTGACAAAAATATACCAACCCAAACCTGTGTTTTTTTCAATGGAACACTGTATATATTTGCATTTTTGGATTCACGGTTACATTTAGAATAAAAGTATAGAAATGTTGTATCTGTATCACTAACCTTTCTGCAGATATCGTCACTTTAGTACTAACATAGAGTTAATTTTGGAACCACGATGCGAGCGTTGTCTACTGACAAACAAACTGGGAAATTTTTCGAAAACATGTAAAACTATACAGAATGATTAACTTACGCGAAATGTAATTTTTCTCATTTTTTTCAAATGAAACACCCTGTATATTTTTCCACATTTCGATTCCGCGTGAAAAGCACATACTAATTGATAATAGGTTTCATATCCATAAGAGGGACCCTTCTTGAGATATTGACGCTTTTACGTAAAAATATTCTAAAATACAAATTTACTATAATAGAATTCAACAAAACAAATCAGGTAGGCTAGTCGCTCGTAATAAAGAGGAACAACTGCATCTATTGTTTTGACGTTTTCATATTAATTAAAATATTGTTCCATTAGTTTGTGTGTTTTTGGATTGTCGTTTTGTCAATTTTTGTATAAAATGAATTTTTCCAAAGAAGAAATGTCGACATGATCTATATTTACGGCGCAGCTCAAATAAATGCTTTGCTGGCTGCCCCTTTATACTGTGAACGATACCCAGAGAGAAGACAGCCGCGGAAAGAATCTTTATGAATGTAGCTAAGAGATTTATAAATTCTGGAAGTGGGTGTTATCCCAAGCGCGCAAAATTAAGCCCAAATGAAGAAATTGAGTTTCAAGTTGTGGCATCCCTTATAGAAAAAAAAACAAATTGCATCCTTATCATATCAAGCTTTAAGTGAAATAGATTTTCAAAATCGTGAATCTTTCTGCCAATGGGTAACTACTAAAGTCAATGAAGAACCTAATTTTGTTAATAACAATCTATTTACGAATGAGGCAACTTTTCACAATAATGGCAATATTAATACACATAA
This sequence comes from Vesta saturnalis, assembly GCA_036346205.1. Classification (NCBI taxonomy): domain Eukaryota; kingdom Metazoa; phylum Arthropoda; class Insecta; order Coleoptera; family Lampyridae; genus Vesta; species Vesta saturnalis. The sequence continues at coordinate 2,065,987 of JARFJB010001627.1, read as the reverse complement.
CTATCATCACTATTCAGAGATTAATGCACAAATCTTGAGAGTTGTTGATCACCAGCATCGATCAGTTAATGTGTGGGGTGGTATAATCAGTTTTAATGTGGTTGGTCTGTTTTTCTTTGATAGGAGTCTTACTGGAGAAAGATATTTACAGTTTTTGAAAAATGATTTACTCGAGCTTTTGGAAAATATCGATGTAGATAATATTCGTACGATGTGGTTTCAACTGGAGGCGCCCCTCCACACTATGCAATCAACGTTAGGCAATATCGCGATAGAAATTATCCGATGAGGTGGATATGACGAGGTGGTGTCCAAAACTGGCCAGCCGGATCACCGGATCTTACGCCCCTTGATTTCTTCCTTTGGGGCTACGTTAAAGAAAAAGTTTACCAACATCCTCCCACCACAAGCGAAGATATGAAAAATGGAATTAAAGCAGCGTTTCAATTCATTTCGCCTCTAATGTTGTTACGAGTGAATCATTCGTTTACCAAGCGAATTGGAAAGTGTTTAGCTAGGCGTGGTCAGAATTTTGAACATTTAATTTGAATTTATGGTTTTATTCGTTTATGTTTAGTTGTTCCACTTATTTTTAGGTGTAGAGAATTATTTTATTGTTTAGTTATTAATTAAGTTTTCCTATCAGTTGAAGAAGTTATTTGCCATTCGCATTTTCTTATTTGCTCTGGATTTTGTTTTATGTGTTCTTCTGTATGTCAATATTTTCAAATAAAGCGCCAATTTCTCAAGAAGGGTCTGTCTTATGGCTATGAAACTTATTATCAATTAGTATCTACTTTTCACGGGGAATCTAAATGTAAAAAAAATATACAGCGTGTTGCATTTGAAAAAATTGAGAAATATTACATTTGGCGCAAGTTGATTATTCTGTATAGTTTTACATGTTTTAGAAAAATTTCTCGGTTTGTTTGTTAGTAGACTATTATTAAGAGTCCGTGGTATAAACAGATTTACAAAATCATGGTGACAACGCTCGTATAGTGGTTCCAAAGTTAACTCTATTTTCCTACTAAATTGACGATATCTGCAGAACGGTTAGTGACACAGAAACAAATTTTTATACTTTTATTCTAAATGTAACAGTGAATCCTAAAATGTGCAAAAACATACAGGGTGTTCCATTTAAAAAGCACAGGTTTGGGTTGACATATTTTTGTCAATCACCCTGTATATACTTAAACATTTTTAGAATGTAGGTCCAATGATATATATATATATATATATATATATATATATATATATATATATATATATATATATATATATATATACATACATATATACATTTGTGCTAGGGAGGTTAAGGCAAACTGTTAACAATGAGAAAAAACAATTAAAATCTAAATTTGTATCTCGATATATTCTTAATACAGGGTTTTTAGGCAGAAAACCAATATGATCAGTTATTACTATGAAGCCAAAATTGCTCCTCTGCACTCAAGCCATAATTTTTAACCCATTTTTTTCAACATTACTTAATGCAGTTAAGCTCCTATTCTACGGCCAAGCAATTTACTAAAAATAATACCACTTTCTTTTTTTCAATCCAATCACTGATCTGGAGACACCAATATAAAGGTTGATTATTAAACAGTATTGAACGGAACGCACAAAAAAAAATTTTAGTGACTATAAACTGCATTTGTTTCACTTATGTTATGAACAGTAATAAAATTTTGATCTCTGGATAAATTTAATACGGTTTATAAACTGAAAATTATAATATAATTTTCAGTTTATATCTAAGTACCCGTAAAGTGCTAAATGTGGATATTTAATAATGATTTTGGTTAGAGAGTCACTGACCATTAAATTACACTAATCAATTTTATTATTACGACGGGTTTTTGTCCTCATCCACGCTGGAACACAACCAAGCTCTGCTGATTATTGTACTACTCTCAATACTAATGAGTCTAATTACGTTATCAATTCACGCAATGGAAAAAATAAATACACTAAAAGCATCGAAATTCATGCCTATCCTAAATTACATATATTTTTCATGAGCCACTGAAAATTGGAAAATAAGGAAAAACACACTTATTTTTTTCGTAAATGGATTTTCAAGTACAACGTTATTGATCTATCATTTTCGAAACTTAGACAAATTTCTTCTTTAATATAACGGTTTTAATCAGTAATCTTATTAAACGGATCATAAGCATGTTATTTGCAGATTATATCATCACTTTTATACGCCTTGCATTACCTGGAATTAATGAACAAGTGATAAATTAATAAAAAAATATTTTGGTTAATTTGAAAGTTGGTAGAAGTTTAGGGCGGAATTGATCAATAATAAAGTTGAAAGAAAAATTTAATTATGAAAGTGTTCCGCCATCTAATGGGAAAGCCAAATTTAATGTACACAATAATTTTACCTACCGTATACCACTTGATAATGAAACAAGGTTAATAATTCATTTTAATTGAATTTTAAAAAAAAGTTTTGATGAAGATGATTTTATCATATACATTTAATACTGTTAAAATAAAGTTTACTTGTGCTAAGATTACATTTGGGAGTTTAATAAATAAAACAAAGATGGATTAAACATGAAATTTTAAAAAACTTTTCGTTAGCGTCTAAGATAACGTCTGTTTTATGCAGCTGTGGCCGTAAATGTCGTTATTCGGTTAAGGCTACTGTGCTGTAATAAACATCAACAAGATCTAAAGCCGCAAAGTACAAACTTCAAATCTAGTATTATAAATGAATTCATATTACAAAAGAATTATAGTAATTGCTAATTAACCAAACAAAATCAATTTGCACCTCATACTATTAACAAAAAAGGTACTTAAAAGTATTATGTTTAAGACTATATCGGGTGGGTCAATTAGAACAGTGGCGTACCCAGGATTTTTTTTCGGGGAGGGTTTGAACTTTAGTCAGTCTTTATGTAGGTATTGTCCTCGCCAAGAGTGTTTACTAGGGATGGGCAATATTTTGATATATATATATATATATATATATATATATATATATATATATATATATATAATCAAATATCAAAATTTTGATATGATATGATATGATATTGATGGTTTGATATATCAGAATATCCTAATATTAAAATATCAAAGTATCAAAATAAAATAATATCAAAATATTAAATTATTTAGTTATTTATCAAATGTACAGTGCATCCCATTTTGGTTGAGACAGCCAGATGTCTCGGTTGTTGTTGAAGATAGAACCTTGCGGTTTCCGCGGCCCTGTGCCACATTTTTGTGAAACTCAAGATGGCCTGAAGGGATTTTGCCTAACTTCTTTCGTTTTTAAATTACAGGGTGTTTTTGAAAATCTACACTTTTTGGATCCCCTCCATATCTAAGAAGTTTCTCAGCGATAATGTCAAATTGAAAACTTGTCCCATAGAGAACACATTTAGCACAGAAGTATGTAACATAGGATCAACAGCGTTATGCTTACATGTAACATTTATTTTATTAGCATTTGTTGCAGGAAGAAATTTGCATCTACCACTATGTATGAGTGTGTACATTTTTCACAATTTTACACCTCTCTTCTGCCCAGGACACATGTTTATGAGAAAGATGATTACTTTACATTTTTTCCTCTGGATTAGTTTCTTATCGTTCCAGCTGGGGTTCATGGAAATCCTGAGGACAAAGGCAAAGCATGCAGTGATATGTATGATATAAAACGTTATTGGCCAAAGGTTAGTTTTTCGTTTGCAAAGTTCACATGCCATTCACTTAATAACGCATAAATTTCTGGAAACCTTTAGGTTGTAACGTCTTTTAACAAAGCGTTTCGCTTCTATATACGAGGAGTTAAGGTCTAGGGTCGTTATAAAAACTTCAATTTACAGGACATCGGTTACATTGATAACACCCGCTGGTTACGAAGTGGTTGTTGGGTGATCCAATTTTCCCGTCGGCGTTAGAGTTTAGTCGTCTTGGCGCGTATCAAAAATTGAACTAATCTTTTTTCATGATTGGCTAATTAATAGGAAGGGGAATAAGAATCCAATGTGGCTAGAAATGGATGTAGCTTAAGGCAGTCTTGTTAGAGATGTAGTTCAAGTCTCACCCTTGTTTGCAACTTCGTAATGTACGCAAAAGGGGCTGGAATTCGTTATAGATTGTACCAAGGGTGTATCGAACATTACCGAAGGAAATTTTCAGTTTTCATTTTTATGGGATATTTCAAAGTTTCACACATTATGTCGTTTCTTATACATACGGGAAGAACCTAAATGACGCCATTCACTTGGGTCCAAGCGTCATGTATCCACGATTTTATCAAGATTCGCCGATAAATTTCGAATTTCTAAATTACTTGGTAGTACCGAACATTTTGAATGGGGTATAGGAGACACCTTTCGATTGTAACATTTTCTTTTGTGTAAAAGTTTACGAATTTTTTTTGTGTTTTCTAAAAGGAAAACGTGATTTACGTTTTGGTATCGATATTTAGAGAAACCCTCTTACTAGAGTTTGAAAGGAAACATTCGTTAGTGTATTTGTAAATAGGGATAGTTTTGTAGAAATAAATTTCGTATTTTAATTTGGTTAATTCACGTTGGGATTGCATCATATAAAATTTAATTAAAGAACGTATTCAAATATTACTTTGTAAGGTACATCTTTCGTAAAAGTTCTAGTTAGCAACCAGACAGGCACCGTTCCGATTGATAAGAGTTTAAATGTCAACTTTCTCAGATAAGATTTCGTGCAGAAACAGGCTTGCTGACAAAGCAATCTCTCCCGATGTTTTTCGAATTTAGGCTTCGTGTATGCGCGGAGTGATATATTTAGGTTTTTTGGGCAAGTTAGAGTGGAGCTGGTAGAAAAACTAGTGTGGAGGACAATCAATAATTATGGTCAGTCTTGTTAGGAATGTAGTACTAGATTCACGTCTTCTTTTGGGAAGACGGTCGCGATGTATGCCGGAGTTTATAGAATTAGCTATGGATATCGGGGGTGCATCGAACTTTCGTTCGTCAATAAAAGGGATAATATATTGGTTCACCCCATCCTCGAGTTAGTTTTAGTGTTTCCTGTCTATCATGACCCGTTTTGGGCCTAGAGGTAGCTGTAGTGTTTGTTTGATAGTGCTGGGCTTCGTTTTGTGGTGCCGTGTTTTCGCATCTTATTGTTGCGGATCAAAGTAACGAGTTCCTATTTAAGTTTTTATGATAGTGCTGCGTACATAATAACCTGCCAAATGAATAGAGTAAACTTGCTGTATATAAATCGCTTATTTAATACCGTATAATCATTAATATCGTTTAAGAAATTTGCAATTATATCAACCAAGTGGAAACGAAATAATACAGTTCGGTTTGGAGTAATTAACTTGCGTATCCGTCTCAATTTTCATTGAAAGAGTTCGTCTGTGGCTATGAAAAATGGAGAAACTGCCGCAGGTCAGATACCGTTCCGTAAGCTAGTGAAGCATCTTCAGAAACGTACCGATTATCAGCACAAAAAGAGGGGGAAAAGTAACGTGTATAAGGTAATTACTTTCGTATTATTTTGGTGTTTCCGACGATTTTAATAAAATGTCTGATTTGATTATTTTGTACTTGTCATTGTTGAGACGGTTGAATACGTTGTAACGTGTTTTGAAAGTTTACTTTATGACAATACTTGATTTAAGTTAGTTTTATAACGTATTCATCCAAGTATTTAATCAGATATGTTATACATTATTTTTGTTCTGGTGTTGAATTTTATAAACCGTTAAAGATGATAAATTTACATGTTTGCGTTTGCGATATTCCTTTTTGGTACATTCACATTAAGTTACTATAGGATTTGAAGGTAAAATACTTGCAAGTACCATATCGACGATATGATTAGACCTTTATTATTTTCTTTTAAATTACTGATGTCTTTTTTTTTATAACTACCTACTGTAATATTACATTTAATGTTCATGTTTAATTGTTTACAATACGTATATTTAGTGTCAGTGATTTGGTATTATTTTCTGTGCAGTATACGAGCAACCCTGTTTCTTTCTACAATTAGTCATTTACAATTAATTACAATTGACTTATTTTGGTTGCCATTCAAGTTATCGAAAGATTTTATTTAATTAACGAAAGTTATCGAATTACAGTTTTACAGTGACGACGATTGAATACTTTCTTTGCATTTTTTTATAACTGTAACGTAATGATTTTGAGCGGAATTGTTTATAAGAATTTAGTTATTGAATGGTTGATATAATTTCATTGTAAGTCAAGTTCTGATAAATATAACGTAAGCTAAATGTAAATTAAATCGGCCGTTGGCCGATTGCTGTTTAATTTTGCCCATACGAGGGTAGTGCGATAAGTAGCCAATCTTTTTTGAAGCATTTTTATAGGAAACATCCTATCGACTGAAGACACCGTAATGCCTGATTTGCCATACAGGTAAGCAAGTTTGTCCTATTTGTTGTGGTAAGGCTGTGTTTCGATTTATCTATTAAATCCCGCTATCGACGTTTAATAAATCTTAGAATTTCATAGATTTGTGATCGCGTTTGTTTAACTTTGTGTAACGTTTTTTTTTTGTGTTTTAATTTGACTAATTAATTATCGTATTTCATTTATTTATTTTTTTTTTTTTTTTTGGTTATTGGAGATAATAATTCTAGCACTGAATTTGTCAAAATGTTTGGTGAGTTTTGGGTTTTATTTCGCATTTTGCGGCTTTTATATTTTTGAGTGAACGTTTTGGATTCCGGTTAGACCAACATAACATCAGTTTATGACGTTTTCCCGATATAAATGATTTTTAACTGGTGGCGCCTTTTTGACTATCTACCGATTTTGACGATTTTTGGAGTTGCTACGAGTGCCTTTTACGATCTTCAAGTAAGAACCCCGCCCACACCACAGAGCTATGCCGTGGCACAAATTGCCTTGACGGGCCGGATCCTCTAGTGAATATTTAGCCTGTAACACAAGGCTAAAACAGGATCTCTGGGAGATGCTTGTGAGATGGAGGAAACAACGTTACGTGCTCACGGTTGATGTGGAGAAGAGTATCGCCAGATTAAACTAAACATCCTGTGGAAATTCAAGCCGAGGGAGCCAATAAAATAATACCGGTTGATAACTGTAACATATGGAACAGCATGCGCTCAATACTTAGCAGGAAGAACGTTGCAGAAGCTGGCCCGAGATGAAGAATTGAAAAACAGTGTATCTATTGGAGGGCATACAGTCATTTGCACACGTACAGTAGTAAATACCAACAAACAAAGAAAAACATACGCAAAGTATTAAAATGACAAGTGCATGGAACAATCTGGAAACAGCTGTATACGCCCAACACGTGGATGTTTATCACAAAAGATATCACCAAGGCAGCAGTAATTTGCGATGGAATCAGGCAAGACATATACCAAATGTAATAAGAGAAATATGTCTTTAACTAAAATAAATAGAAATTAACTATTTTGAGGCTGTAACTTGTCTTTGATGAACAGCGCCGAACCAGTACTATTTGTCTGTTTTGGGAAGAGTCACTAAATCTGAAAATTATATTAATTATTAATTTTTCTTATATATTTTACAAACAAAAAAAAAGTAATATTTCTCAATAATCTAATTGCAAGCAATAGTTATTAACGTCAAAAGGCCGATATGAGCAAATAACGGACGCGGTTGAAGTTTGTAAACCGAGGCGATACTCGAGTAACCAACTAGTATTGGACCTGTGGTTCAACTATTTTCCTGACATCAAAATTGTGTCATGATTATCAAGGGGAGAACACTGTTATTGAATTACAACATATTTAAAAAAAAACGGAATTACACAAATTTACAAAAGAACACCTTGCTTAAATCCTTAAAGATAAAAAACGATAGGTTACTAATGTGATAAACGGTCACTAATATAATTTTCGGTGTATGGTTTCTTCTATAGCGAGCACAGAATTCCTTAAAACCTAGGGGTCACATTTTCACTGTTAAGTCCCACAGATATGATAAAACGCTCTAAAAACAACACAATAATGGTTCGACTTAGACAGACGATACAACGGCGTGGATGAACATTTTGTGAATGTACACAAATATGAGAAACAGTCAGTAAGGAACACGAATCTAATCTTAAAATGGAGACTAAGAGTAGAAGTAGAACGTCTGAAAAACCAATCTCCGGCTAAAGATCAAGCTTAATTAACACTCAATTCTTAAAGCGTACCTTTTATTGTAAAACGGCGTGTTTGATATTTAAAAGCACAAGTGCAAACCAATAAATCCCTTTTATAGTAGAGATAAAATTAAAAATATGTTTCCTTAGATATTTCACAAATCAAAATGATAGAACGAGAGGCATTTCGTCATTCCAGGGTAGTCAGAGAAAAGTACCAATCTAAATTTTGGTTTTCAATGTATAAAACTATTTGGTACATATAGATTTTACAGTGTCATATTTTGTAATTAAAAAACATATAATATACAGAGCAGTATTTAAATATTTATTAGTAAAATTCAATAAATAAAATTATTATCACGCCCTTCTAGTAAGCTTTGATGAGTTTTGGAACGTGTTGAACGATGGAATTGATAGCCAATATTTAGGTAGGTGTTGCTACATATATCACGGTCTATTGTGTTTTCTCTGCTTTTAGCAGATTTGTATTTAAGGTAGTCTATGAAAGGAGTCCGATTTATACATATAAATTATACTCATGAAGATGCCATTAGTAAGTACGGGCTTCTAACGAACCTTAGCATACTCCAATGAAGATCTGCTTTAAACTACAAGGCATAAATGATGGACTTCTATTCTTACACTATCAAATTGCTCATGAAAACTACTATTGTATTTAAAATACATAATACGAGGGTCGTTCAATAAGTCCTGACAAATAAAGTCGTCCAAAAATGCATTCCTCGTTCAACATAAACTGTTGACCTCCGACCCAAAACTGCGACTAAATCCGGTGGATATTGTATTAATTTAATTTTTAATTCCATAATTTTGGCCACCGATAGTACGTAGCTGTGCACCCGTGCATGGTACTGATGGAAGAGGATCCTTTCTTTTTCAAATGAGAACTTGTAGCGCCCCCCAGGTACAATATCTTGAAAAGTGTAATTTGAACTTATTTGCAATTTTACAAATTTAGGAACAAAACAATCGATGAATGATTTATCTTGATTTTACTGACAATAATGCTACTAATACTCAAATTAATTGCTTGCCTTACATTGACTTTCCTGGCAATAGTTAAAACATTAGAATTTATTTACAAGTCTGATATTTAATTACTCGCAAACCTCCAATCTGATCAAATGAAGTCGCCGTCTAGTGGTAGGTACGTTGTGCTGTTTGACTGAGATAAGCTGGGTGAGGTAAGTGTTGCATCATGTGGGGCAGGTAAACAATGGAACTACTCAAATTAAAATTAACGAGCTTTGCGCAATGGTAGTTCAGCCCGTTAAGGTACTATTGTGGGAAAGAATCACCAATAAAACCCACTTTATTCATAAATAAGTAATTGCACAAGCACATTAATAAATCAAATAACACCAAAAAAAAAACAATGAAAGGGTTAAATATATAACAAAACACCACTAAATCAGGTTAAAGTGCATACAAAATTATAACATTACGAGAAAAATGAATAAAAAGCAGTTACACATAAACAATAAAAAAATCCATGTAGTCACACCTACAATTGTGTCATAAATAAATTAGAATAAAAATCGTAATACTGAACATGTGGCCCTTTAAAACCAATCATGCCGGTGTTTAAGTCAATAAGCATATAAAACAATAAGGCAAATTACGGTACATATAAAACACAACAACAGCAAAATTTCACAGGTGATAGTAAGATAAAGGGAAGGACAACAGGAAATAGACAAGGAATTTACACGTACACAATTGTTTAGTGACTACTAAAACACAAAGCACATACGAAAATTTACAATAAATTGCGTATAAAGAAAAATTTGTGCCCAGGAAAACAATTCTACTTAACAAGCTGAAACAAAGAAAGCTCATTAAACAAAGCCTAGGGTAAGTTATAAATAGATCATAACATCGTGACCGATATATAAGTTTGCGTGCGTTAGAAAAATACAGTGCCCTTTTCTCAGGTTACCCATTCATCTATAGAACAATAAAAACAATAAAATTCGAGGTGTTTAATGGTAATATGGACCCGGGAGTATCCTACCCACTTGGCAATTGCACATTACAATTAATAACCAGAGCGGTATCCTGTACCCGTTCGCCCACGCCTCACCTTTACACAAATATAAATATAAACAACAAAACAACAATGCTAATGCACACAAATACATGAGTTAGGGAGCCCTGTACTGTCATTTATTTTAGCAGATCTCAGCTTAATGAGCCCGCCTGCGAATGAGATACCTTTGCAAGGCAATGCTCGACTTTTAATACGTTACATACGGTTGTAAAATTATTTGCTAGCAGCCTTAATTTATATAAAAATACCTATACCTTTAATTGATCACAGACACAATTCGTTAACATACCCGGTTTAACTTCAACAAGAGTGACTGTTATTTACAGATTAATATTTGAAAAACACGTTAAAACTAATATCACTAGCGTTGGCTAGTTCAAAAGAAAATGTACACACAAGAATTATTTTAAAGACAAGCTGTTTACAATGAAGGCATGTAATTAACCCTATCGATCTGGCCCGGTCGGTACTCTAAATGTAAATTCGTTTCCCCCGATTTCAAAACTACCTACATTTACTCCCAGAATCAACCCCCATTTTACAAAAGTAATACAAAACAAAAAATTATTATGTTGGAACAGCTTCGTATTAATCATTGAACGACATCTTAATTTTAAAAATAAGAATTCGTCCGTAAGAAGCGCTATATTTAGGTTTCAAGTTTCTACGTACCAAACAAAGACGTCTTGGATTGGATTGTGTACCAACGTAATTAATTACTAACTAGTGATATTTTTACATCAAGAATGTGGGCATAAGTATTTCCAATTATTCGTTACGCCCGCTTCAGTAAAGGAACTTTTAAGCGTATACCTGCTAGTCAAACCTCAAACACACGTTTTTCAACCCTCAATAATAGTAATAATAATAAAAATAATAATAATAATAATAAAAATAATAATAATAATAATAATAATAAAGAATTTAACGCCCAATGATCCAATTACAGGACAATACTTTACAGCAGTAGCAAGAAAAAAAGAAAACACAATAGGAATGACGCTATTAAAATAAAATAAAATACTTTACCTCTTACATGTTTCTAAATGTTTAAATCTAAAACTAATTTAAATTACCACTGGAATGCGTAATTTGACTACTCTGCTAACTAATAAGAATTCTATCACTGATCTTAATCTTGTAACTAGCGGGATACGTATTTGCTTTTAGTAATAGTGCATTGATTAATATCACAAACCTGTGAAATATTGTTGAAGTTTTTACACATAACAAATACAGGAGACTTAAGTAGAAGATTATTATTTACCGTAGGACAGTTAAAGGTAACTAAAGGTCGAAACGAGAAACGCGGAACATGAAACCTAAGAGAAGATAATAGATATGGACAATCAATTTTTACATGTAAAAGTTTGTGCAAGAATGTAATGCTGCTGACTACCCTCCTCTTTTCTAATGATTCTACTTCATATTTTTCCAGTGAGGTGTTTTGTTCAATACCAATTTCCGGATAACCTCTATCAACTTTGTACGATATATATTTGAGAAACTTTCTGTGTACTGTTTCTAATCATGCTTTTTGATTTTCATAACAGAGATACCAAATTAACAAACAAGAGCTGTTTACAGAGATTTCAATGCCACCGTGCTAGTAAATGAGCGACAATTACGAACTAAAAATTCAAGAGTTTTAATTGCAGAACTACATATAGAAGAAACATGATCGCTAAAAAGAGTTTTTAATCAAAAGTAACCCCAAGATCTTTATCACAGAACTACGATTAAATAAAACTGAGTTACATTCATATGGATAATATCTAGGTCGGAGATTTTTGGAATAGGTAACCACTTTGCATTTACCCATGTTAAGTCGTAATACATTACTAATACACCATTTATATAGTTCCACGATTTGCATTTGAAGTATATCGCAATCATTCATAGAATTAATAGTAGAATACGTTTTTAAATCATCAGCGTACATCAAAACACTGCAGGATAACAAATAATGCAAATCGTTAATGAATAACAGAAACAAAAGAGGACCTAAGCTAGATCCCTGTGGGACTCCCGACGTAACTAGTGAAGTATCCGATTTAAAATTATTGTATTGTACATATGAGTATCTGTCTGCTAGATAGGATTTAAACAATGTTTTTAGAGAATCTGAAAATCCAAAGTCAATTTTGTCAAAAGCCTTGGCAAAATCCGTGTAAAGCACGTCTACTTGTTGATGATTGTCCAAGGCTTGAGAAACAAATTGGGTAAAAGAAGAAAGGTTGGTCACAGTACAGCGATGCTCTATGAAGCCATGTTGGGCAAAAGAAATGTACTGACACACTTTACGGTAGATGCGTGTATATAGTATAATTTCCAATATTTTTTCAAATTGGAAATTATGCTAATCGGTCTATAATTACAGATCTTTATAATTTGAATACTGGACAAATCCGTGCTAATTCCAGTAATCAGGAAAGGTAGAAGATTTGACGGCTAGAATAAAAATGATAACTAGAGGCATAATAAGTATGGGAGAAAGATCTTTAATAATTCAGCTAGGGATTTGGTCTGTCCCTGAGGTTAACTTATACTTTAATTTATGGAGAGCTAACTCAACTTCATCTGCAGTTATAACAGAAATATTTATTATTGGCGTATTGTTACAATTTTGTTCGGAGGCTACATTGATATTTGAGTAGGGTAGATATACTCTGCTAAAATATTTATTGAAGGCATTAACAATTTGCATAGAATTGTGAAGCGATTAATTGTTATCATTACTCATTTCGCTCATTCCGCTTGTATCCCAAAAAAACCGTGGCCATTATCTTGCCGGCCGCTTTCACCGTTTTCGCTTTTTCGGGGCCGTTTCGCCTTCAAAAACCCACTGTTGACTCTGGACTCTAGTGGTGTGTTTCGTCTCCATTTATGTAACGATGCAGAACCTCATTAGGAATGCGACGGAAACGCGCCAAAAGAGCCTCAGAGTCGAACATACGATTTAGTTCCTTCTCCACTAAGAGAAACCGCGGCATCCACCTTGCCGAAACTTTTCATACTCAATTTTTCGTGTAAAATTAAAAACACTGTACGTTGCGATGTGCCTGTAGCCACAACTATTTTAGATACTTGATTCGTCGATCTCTCAAAACCATATCGTGGACATTGTCAACCATTCCGGGGTTAGTAATTTCGTTCGAACGATGTTCAACTTTTGTGGAGGTAAGGCCACGTTTGAACTCATTCACCCAATTGTAAATTGCAAACTTCATTCAGTTCAGCTTTGATCTCTTCCTATGTTAAGCTTTTTAAATATGTATTTGATCACCGCTCGAAACAAGTTTATTACTTCAATCAGGAATAAAAATTAATGTGATGGATTTAACTGAGGCTTTGAAAATAGTCTAGTGAGCTATGATACTGACTAAAAACAAACCATTTTTGTTACTACGAATGCTATCTCTTGGATTTACTACGGACTTATTCAATGATCCTCGTAGTAAAGCAGTTTTCAAATAAAAACTATGCAAACACCAATACGAATTAGTGCGATGGATATAACTAAGATTTTGAAAACTGTCTAATCAATTATGATGCTTATTAAAAGAAACCAGCTTAGATACTACGAACTCCATCTCTTGAATTTTGTAACGATTTATCGCAGTAAAACAGTTTTGAAAAAAAAATACAGTATTTGGTAAAAAGCTGAACTTAATTTAATAGTTATATTTAATAGAACTCTTGTAAACGGTGACACTACGTCGAAACTAAGCAAATGTATAGAATTTTTGTTATAAGTGACGTGATATAATGGATTTGGCAACCCTTGAAGTTTAAGAATGGAATGTATTCAATGAGAGGCCTGATCTGGAGGTATAAATAGAATACAAGTTGGCTGATAAGAAATATTTCGAAATCTGGAAGACGACGAAACATGCCTGCGGCAACGAAAGTCAAGCTAAGCTTTGTCTTGGATAAATGATGAGGCATTCCATCTATGCGAGGTTGTAAAAAAGCGAATGGTATTTTGTAGGTTTATACGGGCTTGCCTCCAATAACTAACAATAGGTCTTAGTGAAACATTAGGTTCGTGCGTTTTTGGTAAACTGCAATGTGTTCATGGCAGAGCTTCAGAGATAATTACAGTTCGTGTTGCATCTTCAGGAATAGACGTTTATGTTTTAATAGGATCATTAGTATTAAAAAAAGAATCCTTTGGTAGATTATCTTCATTTAAACATTATTGGTTGTTTTATAATAGCATTTGAATATCAACGTTTTTATTCAAACATCGCACTTCTGTTGATCCAAGTGCTGTTTGGTATATCACTGCACTTCAATTATTCAATAAATAGTAGGTAGCTGAGTGGGCACACAAGACAAACTCTCGACCCACACTTCTGTAGATCCATGCGCTGTTTGGTGTATCACTGGACCTCAATTATTCAATAAATGGTAGGTACGGGACGTGATTTTGAATGGAGACTGTATACCCTGTAAATTTTGTTGCATTGGCGTCGTTTAATGTTCAATAGTAGTGCTTGTTTCATTGATGTTTGCTTACGCTCCATTGAAATTGTGATGAGCAATAAATTAATAATTACATTTCCTAAAATTGAAAAAAATACTAATTTCGTTTGCTAAAATACCTCTACAGTGAGATTTGCATACCTCGTGAACGAATGTGTGAATTGAACAAATGGTTATAAGAAACTTTTGAGTAGAGTGCACCAAGAAAATTTTAGATCAAATTTAAGCCCCAATACGATCTAGAAAAAATACAATATTTAATTTATTAGAAGCTCTCAAGATCTCCCTGGACGATATAACCGTTAATTTGGCATAAGGCAATGCTTAGAGCCTTTTTTCAATACTAAGGGTTTAGTACCAGCTGAGTGGGTACCACAACACAAACAACACAAACTCTCGACCAGCATTATTATAAACACCTTCTGACTATGGAAATTACAAATGCCGTTTCGTCCTACTCGCGAATATGTACATTCCGAATTGTTTTCGTACCAAAAGTTAAAATTTGGTTTCAAGAAACTTACATTACATCCGTGGGAGAAGTAAATAAGAAATCGTCAGAACCACGTAAGGAACTGACGATTGAAGACTACTACAGTACTACTTTCAAGCCTGGAAGTAGTCGTCGCGTATGAAATGTTGGCGGTACTGTGCGGGTAAATATAGTTGAATTGTTATACGCACACTGACATTGAAAACCCAATACCAAGAAGGAATTGTAAAAGTATTTTCTATGTAACGATTAATATTGGAGAGCCCAAAATTTAGTAGTCACTGATAAAACAAGATTTGACATGCGTTGTTACTAACCGCTTAGTGACCAACATGTACATCTTTTTCTTGCGTGTTTTGTGCTCATTACTTCGACCGAAGGTTGATTTGCTGAGTCACTATGCCCATAATGCGAAGACGCAGATATGTTTAACAATTAATCGAATTTGATAAAGGGTACATTTGCTTGAAGGAAGTTTTGAGTTTTGAGAATCGCTAATCGTTTACATCAAAACCGGTTGATCGTAATAAAAATGTACCGATGATAGTTGAAACTTGTCAGTAAATGTTATAGCGGAAGTAGTTGATCAACACTAATGTGCACCAAGATCATCGGTTAAGACAATTGATGTCGAGGAACCGTTTCTCCACTTCAAAGTCACTTGAGGACTTCTGGCTAATAGAAACGGGACCATCGACCACCGTAAAAGAGGTTTTGTGCTTGTTTCTTATCGTCGACATTTTATCCTTCGTCTGACTGTTTTTCATAAGCAACAGTATTTGACCTGGACGAGAG
The DNA here is from genome assembly GCA_036346205.1 of Vesta saturnalis. Lineage (NCBI taxonomy): Eukaryota > Metazoa > Arthropoda > Insecta > Coleoptera > Lampyridae > Vesta > Vesta saturnalis. The sequence goes on along the minus strand of JARFJB010001627.1, from coordinate 2,049,989 downwards.
AAAGGCTTCATTGGACTTCAGGTGTTTTGCACTGCATCCTGGATTTGTTTTTTCATAAACAATAACATGTACAGGATATGAGCTACGTCTTTACTAAGAGACCATACCTCAAGTAAGATCATCTTTCCATCTTTTGGGAAGGCGACCGGGGCTTCTTCTTCCTCTCATGCCAGTCTGACCAATCTTGTTTCTGCCATTCTTGATATATGTTGTTTCCGATCTTGTTTTCTTCTTTTCAGCCGTTCTCCAACTTCTTGAATCTCACATTATTGTCTAATTTCGTCATTTCTATTATACCTACTCCTTCCCACAATTTTTCGTAACGTTTGAATTTCTGTTACTTGTAATAATTCTTTTGTTTTTACTGTCCTTGGTCGGGTTTATAAAATTAATAGACTAGAAGAAGAAACCTGGGTAAACTACTTTGAAAAATTGTATGCCAGCGAATATGAAGAAATACCCACCACATAAAAGCCCATAAGAATAATAGTTGAAGTGAGCGAAGAGAAACCAATGAAGCAATGAAGAAGCTAAAAAACAGAAAATCACCGGACTAACATGGCATACCAAATGAAATGCTAAAGTATGGTGGATGTAAGTTAAAACAAGAAACTACAAAACTAATACAACAAATATTTAATATATCACGAATACCAGATGACTGGAAAACTAACTTAGTTATCCCGATGTTTACACAGGGACAAAAACAATTACCCCAGAACTACAGAGGCATCAATCCACTCAACACTCTATTAGAACTAACAACAAAGCTTATATCTTAGAAACTATTGGACATTATAGTATTAAATGACGAACAGTAACGGTTTAGACCAGGTCGATAATGTATCTATGCCATATTTGTTATTCCACAGATAACCGAAAAAGCTTTAGAGTATAACAAAACCGCCTACTTCTGCTTCATCTATATAGAAAAGGCTTTCTATAACCTACAGCTACGACACGTATTGGACACCTTAGAATAATACAATGTTCCTAACGGCCCAACCGCATTATATATATATATATATATATATATATATATATATATATATATATATATATATACGAACAATTACACAAAAATAAAAATGGTGGCAATATATATATCTCAGAAGATACCAGTAACAAAGGGAGTGAAGCAAGGAGATTCACTCAGTCCACTATTGTTTAATCTCGTAATGAATCAAATAATCAAAGACATGAAAGGAAAACAAAGCTATAGAATGGGAGATAAAGAATTCAATATTGAATGTTACGCTGACGGTGCAGTGTTAGTTGCTGATGGCGAAGACCAACTACAAAAACTACTACTCCAATTAATTCTCACAAAGTGCAGCCATGTTTCGGTTAAACATATCGACAAACCTTTCAATGTCACAGAGAATATTTCCAATATATCAACATGCACGTAAAGCTTCTCGTGATTTAAAATATTCATGTCTCTAGTTCTAAATATTCCTCAGAAATATTCAAACTTTGTTTAAAAACGATGTGTTTTTTATTAAGACATTTTAAATATCAAACGAAGCAATTATTATTTCTGTATAAGCATTCAATTCAATCGCCTAATATAATTCATGTGATATGAATAATTTTTCTAAAAAAAAGTTGTTATTCTTACTGGTGTAAGTTACGAATAATTTTGCTTTCATTGTATCATGTTTTATAAAAAAATTTTAGACTGGTAATGCGTTTACATAAAAAAAAACTCATTTTAGAATTGGAATAAACAAGATTGTCGCACGTAAAAATATACTCTACATGATATTTTATTTTTAAATAAAACGTTGAATAGAAGTAATTTAAATTTTACTCATTTCTTAAATCTCATGAATACAAATGTCCTAAAAAAGTATAACTTAAAATTATTAGATCAGTTGAAGAATTTAAAATGTAGATGCTATTCGATTGGAATATCCCTTTAATAACGTTTTAAAAAGGGAAAGGAAAATCGTACTATGTGAAACTTTTTCATTCTGATCTTCATGATTTTCGCAAACTCTTGGTGTACCCTCTGTAAACATTTCGCGTAATCCAATACCCTTTTGTCTATCTTCTTTACTATCAGATTGGATTTTTTTAGTGGTATGAGTGGATACTTCCCCTATTTTCTTTTAGAATATAATGACACTTTCGTTTTTGTTTGAGGATATTGTGTTTCTACATTATTTTATAGATAAAATTAGTGAAACAATGACATAGATTATATGTAATATTTTAAAAGGCTTTTAAGTTAAGTTTTCCATGCGGATATTATGCGTTGTTTGCATAATTCACATTTTCCATCAAGTAAATGACATTTTTAATATTAAAATTTTACGAGGATTGCGCTACGTTATATTTTACAAACCCCAGGGATTCCAATAACGGACGTAACGGGCAACGGCGATGCTATCTTGAATTTGTATCTGAAATGAAAGTTTCTATCTCCATATTTAAAACATATATTGTGATTCCTACTTTGTATTTCAATATAAATCACAAGAAAGTACATTTATGTACACTGATTTCATATTACAATATATTTTTTCATGTTTAGATTTCATTGTTATGTGAGAATTCAACAGTCGTTTGACCCACATAAATTTGTTACAAATCTTAATTGAATTAAAGTAGATTAAGCTGCTCCTTTAATGGTTGAAAACAGAGGCCTACTTTCAACTACAAGATTAAGTTTAACATGAAGTACAAGGAAACCATAACAGTAGGTTAAACGGCAGGATGTTGCGTGATTATCTGTCTTTATTGAAATCCTTACTGCTACCTATATTGTATATAAATGCAAATGGAAACATGTAATTTCTTTAAATAGTTTAAATCATCATCTCTTAACAAAAATAACTACATTGAATTGATACCTCAACACACGATAGCAATTTATGAATAACCTGTAAAGTGTTGTTTACACACGTGATACTCACAATATTTTATAAGACACAATAATCCAAAGAATGGTTTATAAACATACGTATTGTCAACGCATTAATTTCAAAGCTTGCATAATTTATATACCCCTGGCCGCAGCGTAATTCAAATTTTATCATTAGCCGCGTCCACACCGGGCGCACGGGCTCGTGCGGCAGCCTCGATGTGCGGCTCGCGAGCTGGCCTCGCGAGGCAGCCTCAGAAGTTTGCCCGGAAATACAGAGGCGAGCCTCGCGAGGCAGGCCGAGCCATCAGAAGCCCTCGAGCATCCAACATGGACAGTTGTGTAATTTCTGCTGCAGCTACTTTTATAGTAGCTTATTGTTTAAGAAAAAGGAAACAGTCATGTTTTAAAAAAAGACCAAGACGCTTTTGGATTAAAAACTTTATGAGCGTCGCAATCAATACGGAAATAAATTACTAAAGGATTTGACATATGATAAAACCGTACATAATTTTACACGTATGTCCCTACAAGACTTTGAAAATTTATGTTCATTAGTGTCTGAGAAAATTAATAAGTGCGATACAAATTATAGAGAGGCAATCACTGTACGAGAACGAGTTTTAATTACTTTAAGATTTTTAGCGAGCGGAGACTCTTATAGCAGCTTGCAATACTTATTTCGAGTATCGAAGCAGAGTATCTCAAAAATAATTCCTGAAGTTTGCGATGCTATTATTGAGGCCTTAAGTGATTACGTAAAGGTAAATAAAAAAATAATTCTATGATTTATAATATTTATTTAAATTTTACAATTAATACATTAATTGTAGTGTAATCGCTTTTATTTTTTACAAATGTGTTATATCTTGAGCTTCCAAATCAAGATTAGCAGGTGATGGTGTAACGGCAGGTGATGGTGTCATGATATGTGACGATGATGTAGGTGATTGGAGGTACTGTTGTGTAAAATATCCTGGAGTAAATTGTTGCTGCGTGTATTTGCCTAAATCTGCTTCAAAAATTATATTATTTATGGCGTTCTTTACACATGCTAAGGTGTGCGGATCATACTTTCTTAACTCATTGGCTATGTATTTTCCAAAAGAAAGGTATGGATCGTTCATGTCGTTAGAAGTCTTTTGTAAGCAGTCAAGGGCTTCTGCAAGCATGCTGTCAGCGGAATCTACCTGCGGCTGCGTTTGAGCCTTCGGATTATTACGTATTTTTTTACGTACAGGTTCTTGTGTAGGCATGTGAGTTACTGATCTTTCTTCTGTAGGTTGTTCTGCTAATGTCTGTGGTGGTCCTTCTTCAGGTATGTTAGACTCCGATAGTTGTGACTGGGTAGATGCGGCGTTTTCAGTATCTACGACTGCGTCTGAAGTTTGAAAGGACTGCTGACTCTCCTCCTGAAAAAAATATTTAGATATAAAATGTTATACTTTGCACACAGATACATCAAAAACGGGGTGAGGACAAAGCGCAAACAAATTCAAAGGACAAAGCGAGAACATAAATTCAATTAATAGTAGTATTTTTTTCTAGATTCCGTCAACAGAAGAAGAGTGGCTCGCTATATCAGAAGAATTTGAAAAGAAATGGAATTTCCCCCACGCGATTGGAGCAATGGATGGAAAACACGTTATGTTGCAAGCACCGATGAATAGTGGGACTGATTATGATAATTATAAGCAATTCCCAAGCATTGTCCTATTTGGATTGGTTGATGCTAACTACAATTTTTTGTATGTGAACGTAGGTAGCAAAGGGCGAATCTCTGATGGTGGAGTTTTTAAGAACGCGACGTTATATAGAAAACCAGAAAAGAAAGAACTAAATGTGTCTAGGGAGAAGGTATTGCAAATACCATATGTAACAACAGTGCCCTACTTTATTTTGTCAGATAAAGCCTTTGTACTCAACGAATATACCATGAAACCATTTGAGGGTAACCCAGGAAAGGGTTCCAAAGAAAGAGTATTTAATTATCGCCTCAGCCGAGCTCGGCGTGTCGTTGAAAATGCATTTGGCATATTAAGTGCCATTTTTCGCGTTTTTAGAAAACCTATTTTGCTAGAGCCAAACAAAGCAACAAAAGTTGTCTTAACAGCTGTATATTTGTATAATTATATCCGGAAAAACACTTCTCGCAATAATATTCCACCCGAACTATTTGACAGAGAACTTGAAGATGGTGTACTCATTCCTGGCCAATGGAGAAATAATATAAATGAAATGACATTCGCACCAACTGCAGCGATTCCTAGGCGTGGTACTCGTAACGCAAAAGAAATACGGTTGCACTTAGCGACACATTTTATGACTAATGGCTCAATCCCATGGCAACTTCAGTATGCATAGTAACAACATACTTACGATCGGCATCGTATCCTGAGTGTCTCCAGGTTCATTTTTGTTCTTCATAAAATCAAAATAAGGATAGCCAAACCACCTTGAGCTGTAGACGTCTTCAGCTCCTACAACAGAGTAAAAATGCAAAATAAATATTATATAAATATGATTCGGAATTTTGTAATTTGTGTTTCATAATATTTTTGTAAATAACTTAGTATAAGTGTAAACATACAATAAAAAAATTCTTTACCTGTACCTGTAATACGGCTTTTTCTTTCTCTGCTCTTCTCTCGCCTATAAGAACCCAACAAGGAATCCATTTTTTTCTTCAGTTCACTAACAGGCCAGTGCATTTCTGCTGAAATTTCCCTCCAACTGTCTTCGCGCTGCGTTTTGTTCAAATATTTAGGATCTTTGGGATCCCACAACATCTTGTATCCACTGTATAATTGAATTAGACGAATAGACTGCTCTTGAGTGTTCATTATGATGAAACTTTTCCGTAACAGCTACCTAACAAACAACAACACTTCCGTAGAATTGCCTCGCGAGCCGAAACCACCGTCGAACGAACAGCGCACACTGAGGCACCTTTGAGCGCGTCCCGTTTACCGACAGCCGACGGCTCGACCCCGAGGCACGCTCAGCCGAGGCAAAGCGCGCCCGAGGCAGCCCGAGCCACGTCCACACCGACCGAGCATTTGGCTCGCGAGGCTGCCGCGCGAGCCCGTGCGCCCGGTGTGGACGCGGCTATTTGGAAATCTATAATACAATACAAATGTGGAATAATAAATGCTAACTTTGTCTACTATTTATTACAATCTGTGGAAACTATCAACATTATAAAGGGACCGGTGATATAGTTAATAACCATTCATTATGTAACAAAGTCAAAAATTTGTCTTCAGTCAGAATGCACATTAAATTTCATAATTTAATAAGAAATATTAAATTTGGGCAATAAGAACAGTTAAATCTAAATATTCTTCAAATTTATAAACAATAAAACACTGTGTATTCCAAGTTACACTAAACTTGACGGACAATCTGATTAAGCGTTATGAGTTATAGAAAGACGGAAAATGCAGAACACTAGCTAAATGATAATCTAAGCACTTCGAAAATAATGACCGTAAAATTCCAAAATGACGTCTCAGGATAGGAGCAGTAATTTGAAGCTGGAGAGGTAAAAACAAAATTGTAAGAGGGAGTCCGGTTTAGCCGTGTTATGAAGTAGTCAAACACAGGATCCCGCGTAAAGCGCGTTTATTAATTAAATTTGATGCCTGGTTAACAAGTTTAAAAAAAAATTAAACTAGTTTCATATGTTAAAGTTCGGTAACATAATAAAATTATGTTATATTATTATATAAAATAATGCATGTATGAGCAACGGTACAGGAATAATATAGATACGCCCTCCCTCACGGTTTCGTTATATTCAAGACAAGTCGGCAATGGTGAATACAGTCGTCATTTAGTAATTAATTTAATTCAAAGTTGTGTTTTTATGAATAATTGCGTAATTTTTAAAATAAAGATGTGTGTTGTATACGGTTGTAGCAATTTTACTAACAAAAACCCTGATAAAATAAAGCAGAACTTCCCCTTCTACTATTTCAGCTTTTCCAAAGATAAGAATATAAATAAATATGTGGTGCGCAACACACGACCTTTCAATCTACAAAGTGGAAATTTAAAGAAATGAAACAATTTTAATTCTAATGTTTTTAGGATAACTATGCAAACCCTTTTTTATACGTTCAGAACGAAAACAAACAGCATTGTAAAAACAAAAACAATAATATATGTCAGAATGACGTTTAAAACATCATGTCAGATACAAATTAATACACAAAAATACATGTTAACTTAAAAATAATTTCAAAATATCAATAATACAGTTTAACCATTTCCATTCAGATTGAATTAATTTTTAGGCTTACCTAGCGTTATATAAAGAAACTTTATAAACAAAAGTTGTGTAAAATTAAATTTTGGTTAAAAATATGTCTACACTTTTTCTTATAAAATCAATCGTTATTCAGAGATTGAAAGAAGTAATACTTAAATTCTACCTTAGGCATTTTTGCCGCTAAATTACGCGTTATACCGCATCATTTTGCTTTGTAACATTTTTCGTATTTATAATAAACACACACGCACGCATGCTCCCACTCACGCACAAACGTACGCACGCATGCATCAGGCACGCACGCACGCACCCACTTACCCACACACACACGCACACACACGCACACGCACAGGCACACGCATACGCACACGCACACGCACGCGAACGCGCACGCGCACGCGTCCGTGCACGCACACGCGCACACTCACACGCACACGCACACGCACACGCACACGCACACGCACACGCACACGCACACACACACACACACGGACACGGACACGGACACGGACACGGACACGGACACGGACACGGACACGGACACGGACACGGACACGGACACGGACACGGACACGGACACGGACACGGACACGGACACGGACACGGACACGGACACGGACACGGACACGGACACGGACACGGACACCGACACCGACACAGGCACAGGCACAGACACAGACACAGACACAGACACAGACACAGACACAGACACAGACACAGACACAGACAACCACAATCGATTACATCAAAAAATTAAATTTACCATGGAAGTAGAGGAAAACATTTTCAACCCTTTGTCTTCTTGATCGAGTGATTCTAACAAAACTGACGTTATCGGCTTCTGGTTGAAGTTTATACACTTTGCTGCTTTCTTTTTTTGTTTCATTTTCCCTTTTTTCCCGAGTTAGTGTTGACAGTCTCTTCTTAGTAGTTATTGTATTATTTACTTTCTTTTCCCTTAGTTCTTTGTGTAGTTTTAACACAGCTTCCTAAGTTGCATCGTCTCTCGTGTTTAAACTATTAGGTCGTTTCTCAATTTCTATGGCTTCCCATATTATCCTTTTTGTGGTATGTTCAATATTTGCAATAACTTTGGTTTTTAAGATCAATGTTGTGCGATGTACTTATTACATGTTTAGAAAAAGAAGATATTTGTTGTACTTTCTTTACTGCGTTTTGGTGTTCTACTCCTCTGAAATTCACTCGTATATTGGTTTGCTCGATGTATGAACCTTTGCGATTTAGGCATAGTATTTCATACCCCTTGTCCTTCCAGTTCCACTTTATTTTTAGGGTTCCGTAGGATATTACTGGTTTTCTTGTCGGTATTAAACGCACACTTAATATTGTACTTTATTAAGATTTTGCTGAGTGCCTTTAATATATGTCAGGTATGCTGTCTGTGTTTATGTTAGTGACCTTTCGGTCAGATCTTCAACCTTTATCTCTAAATCGAGTGATTCGAACAAAACTGACATTACCTGATTCTGGTTGAAATTTATATACTTTGCTGCTGTTTCACTGTCTCTTTTTTCCGGAACTAGTCTTGACGTTCCCTTTATAGTAGTTATTATATTATTTACTTTCTTTTCCTTTGGTTCATTGTGTTGCTTTAATACAGGTTTCCAAGTTGTGGCTAGCCTCGTTGCATCTCCCCTTGTGTTCAAATTTCTCAATCTCTATTTCCGTATTATCCTTTTTGTGGTACTTATTTGCAATAATTATTATGTTTTTAAACTCAGTGCTGTGCGATGTACTTATTGCATGTTGAGCAAAAGAAGAAGTTTGTTGTCTTTTATTTACTGCGTTATGGTGGTCTTTTGTTCTGAAGTTTACTGGTCTATTGGTTTTCCCGATGTATGAATCTTCACAGTTTAGACATGGTATTTCATATACACCCTGCCCTTCCAGTTCCACTCTAGTTTTAGGATTCGGTAGAATATTACTGATTTTCTTGTAGGTATTAGACGTCTTGATCTTGCGCTTTTTTAGGATTTTGCTGATTTTGTCTGTGGCGCCTTTAATGTATGGCAAGTATGATGTTGCTACTAGTTTATTCTCCTCTTTATCCTCTTGTTTTAGATTATTGTTCGCATAAGCTTTATTGATGTCATTATTATAGCAACCATTCTGTTGAAGTGTTGTGCGTAGTTTTTCCATCTCTTTGTTCCTTTTTTTCACATTGATGTGTCTCTGCGGTCTAGTTCATAAGATTTTGATGATTGATTTAAGCTGCACTGGGTGGTCATGCGACTTTGCGTTAAGGTATCGATCTGTATGCGTCTTCGTTCTGTGTACTGTGTGACCCAATTTTTCGTCAGCTTTTTTTGTAACCAGTACGTCAAAAAATGATGTTTGGCTGTTTTCCTTTGCTTTCGCGGTAAATTTGATTTTTTGTTGTAATCGATTCAGATTTTGCCAAGAATTTGTTTCATTTCCTCCTTCCATGCTGCGAAATTACCAATGTGTTGTCCCCGTATCTAATCGGTTGGACTTTCTGTACAAAAATAAAAAATGTACACAAGTAGAAGGAGCGCGTATGGGATCACCATTACCACTAATATGTTTATGGTAGATCTGGAAACTCGAGCCATAAGTGAAGTACAGTTGAGCCCAAAATTTTGGTTCAGACACGTAGGCGACACATTCGCAATTTGAAAACATGGAAGCAAAAATAAAAAAAATTCTTGGAACATCTGAATGAATTATATCAAAAAAATCAACTTTACCATGGAAGTACAGAAAAGCAATAAACTAACGTTTTCGGACGTACTGGTTACAAATAGAACAGATGGAAAATTGGTTCATACAGTATACAGAATAAGACGCATAGAGATCGGTACTATAATATAAAATCACACAGCGCAGCTTCAATCAGTCGTCAAAAGCAAATGTATTTTTACCAATAGGCCGCTGCAATTTTTTGTCATACGCATCAAGCATTATTTACGAAATTACATCATAGTATTAATTTGGTAAAATTGGGTCAATATTATGTATTATCACGATCTATAAGTAAAGAAGAGCACATATGGCCTAGGGGTTATTATTAAAAAATAACAGCGTTACGGACCTAAGAACTAAAAACGAGAAAACACATAAAACAAATGTTCAATGTTATTGATATAAAAAAAAAACAATTTTACGAAATTAGAAATAATAACATTAACATTACAGTAATTGCTCAACGTCATTGATTTTACGGAATTACGAACTTAAAACTATAAATTTAGAGTAAATGTTCAAAATGTGCACCCCCTACTTCCACAAATTGTTGGAGCCTCTATATAATATTTCGTTGTACTTGAAAGAACATTCGTTCTTGATAGCATCAGCGTCGCAATGGAAATGAACTCTATCTAATAATACATTCTTTGTTTGTACGGCTGTTGCATATACCAAACTTTTGAGGCAACCCCAGAAGAATTAATCCGGTGGATTTAATTTTGGAGTACGCGGGGGCCATGCAATTGTATTTCCTCTTCCAATTCGGGGTGCTCAACGTTTAAGTGATTACGTACCATAGCACTAAAGTAAGGTGGAGCGCCATCGTGCATGTACCACATATTAATTCTGGTTTACAAAGGAATGTCATCTAATAATAAATTTAAATTATTCTGAAGAAAATCGAGATACGATTGTTCATTTAAACGACCATCAACTATAAATGGACCAATTAAGCGGTTTCACATTCACTATGAATCTTTGCTGATGCCTTGTCTGAATTGTACCGTGTGGATTTTCATCAGCCCATAAATGTAAATTATGGGAGTTTATTATGCCATTTCTCATAAATCCGGGTTCATTAGTAAACAGTGCTGATGAAATAAAATCTGGATTCTCTCTCTTGAAGACGTGCTGGATAATCTTCTGGAATCAAACCCTGTACCTTTCGAAAATGGTACGGATGTAATGGTTGTTCTCGAAGTATTCTGTGCATGCTGTCTTTTGGAATATTAAGTTGGGTCGCAAGTTTTCTAACACTTGATGTAGGATTGTTATCTACTTCATCTAAGATATCTTGCACTAAAACGGTACGCCACCTGCTATCCGTTTATACGTCCCTAAAAATAAAATAAATCAGCTTTCAACAAGAATAATTGTAATTTTCTTGTATGTTTCTGTCAACACATTCAAAAGTTTGTCTGTCTGGTAACTCTCTGTTGAGAAAATTTTCAGAATAAAGTCTTCTGGCTTCCCGAGAATTGCCAGATGGTTTTCCATACATTAAATCTGTATATTGTCCGAAAGTGTATTCTGCCATTTCATGTATTACAGAAGGAACGAAGGAAACGTTCTCCACTATGCAAATAAATTGACAGCCGCTTGCTTGGCAAATTACATTTCTTAAAGAATGTCTTAAAACATTTTATATTTTTCGGAAACCATTGATTTTATCTAATTCATGAAAGAGTACCTTTTCTAGTTGGGGAATAAACTGACGGTGTTTTTAAGTTTGTTGCTTTATCTCTGTAAAAGTTTTGACCCTTTAACCAGTGAGCTAAGTATAATCCTGACTTTCTACATCAGTATATCTATGGTACTGCGAAAATAGATGCAATGATATGATTGACAATCCACCAAATTTTCATTAAATTCTAAAATATGGTTTTAAAGGTATAAATAAAATTGTGTTTTCAATTTCAAACTTTACAGCTCTATAACTTTGCAAAGAAACGCCGGAAAAGTTATATGAAGTACTGACATTATTTCAATATCACCTACTCATTCCCAAGTGTTGGCCTTTCATTCTTGAGATACCCTGTATATACATATATATTTATACTTTGTATTTCTATGACTACGTTTATCTCGGGGCCTCCATCGGATCGAAACTCCATCCGATCGTACAAGGTCAAACCTCGTTTTTGTTAAGAAACAAATTTAAGATATTAGTAAATCTGTGTTTCAAGCGTTTACTACTGAAAAATAAACGTAACAGTAAACGAAGGTGTTAATCGTTTTTCACTACATTCAAGTTGGTTACATTTAACTATTTTATTTATTTATTACCAAGTAACAACAGTAACAAACAATTGGTGTTGATCTACAGTATTCGTTTTCCTTAATTAATTTTGTTTGCACCCTTTTCTACCCCCTTTTTTTTGTTTGAAATGGTATTAATAAAGAAAAAGGGGAATGTGTGGTCGAAACTTGTTAACGAGAAGTACATCGTTGGTCTCATGGATCGAAAGCGACTGCGGGTTGGGGATATTTTCAAATCATTGGTTGCACTAATGGAGCAGGCAGGCTTTCACAGGGACGTTGGACCGCTAACCATCAAATGGAATAATTTGAATGGTGAGCACATTATTACCTTTAAATACAAATTGTTTGTATTGTGATTTTACTTAATAGCCGAATACTACAAGTGTAAAAGGCGTAATGGAATCAATGGGAACGATCCTGCTGAGTTCGAGTTTTTTGAAGCACTTGACAAAATCCTAGGTCATCGTCCGTCGTCCAAGCAAGAAGGTTTTGATACTAGCCAGCCGGAGGAAATAACGCTTGAGGAGCTTTACAGTGAGTTAATCCCTATTATGGGCAACATTTTATTACAAATGAATATTATTTTTAGCTATTGAAGAAAATGATGCTAGAGTCAGCCTGGAGATGTATGCCAATGTTCCAGATGTAGATGGAGCAATTCCAGGAGGTTCTACAACCGCAGGAATTCAGAAACAGGCTGTAGCAACTCCTGGTCGAGACAGCAACGCAGCCTCGTTCACCTCAAGTACTACTTCCAACAGTAGTCGTCGATCGTTGTCATCTTCGAAAAAATCTCGAAAACCCATAGAGGTTTTTGCGAAGATTCACACCGAAATGAGATCCTTGTTGGAAGTAACAAAGGAAAGGGAGTTAAAGGCTGATAGAGTCTTCTTGGACACAATTTTAAGAAGGCAGGAAGAAATAATGAAGGCATGCACTGGGCAGATAATTAAAGAATTGAAAGATATTTCTAGATCTGAGAATGATGAAGATTAGAAATGTAAAATCTTTTTCTATTTGTTATGAGAATAAAAACTAAATAGTACTGTGTATATGCTTTATTAATAACATATGATTTGGACGTGCGTAAATGGTAATGACTACTGAAATGCTCTGTTAAAAATATTCGAGTATCATACCCTTCGTAGTCCACATGATTGTGGTCTGCAACGTTTCTAGGTTATTGGAAAATCGTTTCGCGTATCCTCTACTGCCTTTGCCCAACTGTCCACATATTTATCTTCAAACGTTTCGACAATATTATACAACGTGCAACCTGCAGCAATAACTTGTGGAATAAATGAAGGGAAACATCTAGCCGTTTTAAAAGAGATCTCCATCTTGCTTTTAAGCGACCAAATTCTATTTCAACACCCACCCGATAAGTATTCATATAAGCATTAAATGAATCTTCATTTGCTGTTAAACCTCTGTCAGTATAACCTTTCATGAACCAGGGAAGTAGTGGATATGCTGGGTCGCCTATTATTATGTATCGCAAATCTCTACCATTTAAACTAACGATACCCTAAAAATAATTATTATCAATAATAATAATTTATTTCCAACAGCATGATAACTATTACAGGAAATTAAAAAAAACAGTTAATTTGAACTTCATAATAATTAAAAAATAACTTATTTACTAAAATTCAATTCAAGTGCAAGTAAGCAATTAAACGTCTGTAATAAAAAATTAATAATAGGGTGTAGCAGTTCTTATTACTAATTTCACCCCTAATATTACTTATACTCCTAATAATAAATAGAATACCTTGTGCCTTCAGCTCAGTCAGTGATTAATGGGCCCATGTTCTTTAAAATTTTATTTGCTTTAATTAGAAAAGGTGTGTGTGTGGTTAGATATCTTCGCTTTACAAAAAGATGTAAGTTCAACTTGTAAATAAATGTTAAAATACCTCGGACGCCAACTTATTTTATGGAAAACAAGTAAACCGTAAATGTAATAAATGTAAAATTGAAAACAATAACAAGGTTTATTATAAAATCTTTAAGACAAGTTATAAATTAGAAAATCTTAATACTAATGTCAGTAACTTAAAAAATACATTATACTAATAATTAGAAATGAAATACCTGTTGTACTTTAAAATTTTGGTTGTCACTGGTGTACTGTTACTGATAAGATGTGCTGACGAAGCCACGCTTTAAATTTTGGTTGTGCAATCAATCTTGAAATGGAAATATAACAGTTTTGATATTCTTTGACCCTAAATGAATAAATTCTTTTACAAAGAGCCAAACTTGGTTGATTTTAAATGGGTTAATGTACCATTTATTTATCATTTTCAGCATAGCAACAAACTTGTATTGCGGCATCCTCGTTAAATTGAAACGTAATAATACAATGAAATTACGCAATAGGAAAATGTAACGTAATAAAAGTAAAACCAAAGTAAAATAAAAGTAAAATAAAAGTTCCTAAAAAGGATAAATATAACAGACAAAGGAAAATAGGTGTAATTAGCTATTACCGTAAATTTTACGATATTTTTAAATAAAAGTACTCAAGAAAAAAATGGGCGCTTTTTGCTTTCATATCGTAACAACAACGACTTCAAAATAGATACCTGCGCATGAACTCAAGGTGCCAAACGAAATGTGCGTACTGCCCCACTTTAAAATATCTAAACGAATACTTTTCAGCCACTAAGGTATGCAATTTACATGACACAAAAAGGAACTAAGTTGCCTAAATTTTAAATTTTAATGCAACTCAAAAAGGTTTGTTACAAATCTTTCAAAGGTGACACATTCTCTAACAAGATTGGTTAGAAAATAATGTCTTTACATAGCTAAACTAATGCAATAAATTACTGAAGCTTTAGAATTATGGAACTACAAACATATTTTCGAGTACAACTAAAACTCAAACTTATTAGTTGATGTAAGTATATCTTTACAAACACTATTGAGTTCTATGAATATTTTGTGTAGTGGAGAGCTAAAATTATGCTGACATTGTGGAGTATTATAATAAAAATATATGATATTTAAACAACAGGTATCTTTATAGATAAAATTACCTTGGTAATAATGTTATTAACATTTTTATATAAGTTTGAAGTGGTCAACATCGCAGCATCATGTACAGCTCCAGGATTCTTTATAGTAATATCAATAAATCGATATAGATGGTCGAGCACTCCCTGTAGTACCATAGATGGCCAACCCTTACGATTTATATAATCCCTGTATCCATCAGATGGTGGTAGAACTGGTATGTGTGTGCCATCAATTGCACCTATTATATTGGGTATATGACTGGAGTGCTCAAAACACCTTGCACTTTCCTGAGCTTGTGCTTCACTTGGCATACGAATATGTTGCGGTGTTAAAATGTTATTAGTTGCAATGACAAATTCATGCAGCACTTTACACACCATAGATGTATGCATCCCAAACTGATTAGCTATTACACTATACTCTCAGCAACTAGTCAAATAATAGAGGGACATCGCCACTTTTTTTTCTACCGTCACTATCTTCGGTTGTTGCTAAAATATACTGACCTTTACTTTTAATGCATCATGTAGCTGGTTACGTATATACATAAAGGTATTGTTTGTTACTGTAAAATTCTCCAGCCAATCTGCATCACTAATTTATTTCCTGTTGTCCACACTACATTTTCCCACCAATCATGACTTCGGAATTTATTTGCCATAAGTGGTTTTCTACTTTGTAGAATTAATCCTGTCCTCTGAACTTTAAAATGCATTTATCTTTGCTTTCCGCCTTTGACGCCATTTCATAAAAAGGACCGTATTATTATTATTAATGCATGAAGTTGAACACCTAAAAAGGTAGCAGTAGTCGTTTTCTTTTTTAATTTCATGATTACACAAACTCTAATAACCTCAAAATTCAATGTAAATGATATGAATGTAGGCACAGATATACACAGCTGATTTTCTACTTTGATCCAATCGCGTTTATGTAGCCAAAATGTGGCACTTGCATCCACTTCAGTCAATTCAAGCCCGCAAAACTAGAGGATCCAGTTGTCTTGGCGCATCCGATCGAGAACTCAAGCGAACCGGTTTATCTCGTACAATTCAAGTGGATGCATACTATCGAATGGAGTTTCGATCCGATGGAGGCCCCGAGATAAACGTAGTCTATGACGCTGTTTTCTATACGTAGCCTTCACTACCAAGGCTGTCGGCGTTACCTTGCTAGCATAATTGTGCACATTTACGGATATTCTCTAGACATCGGAAAACTTCAGGATTGTTAGAATACGCTAAATATTGTAATTAAATAACGATAAAGCTACCATTTTTCGTAAGTGTTCTAAAAATTAGGTTTTGCGGGTTGCATAGTCATATATAAAACACAAATTATTAGTATTATAAATGCAATAACTATGATTTTTGTAAAATAGAACTAATTTTAGACTTCTTACAAAGGACAGTACATTTTTAAGCTTTTAAACATTTTCATACAAATAAAACACAAATTTCACACAAATAAAATCAGGAGTGCAGTAATTATATCTTCTATAGTAATTTTCACGAGTCAGATAAGTTGGGTCACTAATATTTATACTGTCAGAGGACGCCGAGGTTGTCAGATTGTAAAAAATAATAGTTGAACAACTTTCAAATCTCAGATTCAGGGGTTATGTTTATATGTTTATTTTATTTTGCCACCATAATGTTCTTTATACGCCTCCAAATGCGGGCGTAATGTGGTCTTTATAGCACGGAAATGCCATTGATGCTAAGCAGCATGATTGACAGCAAACACATGACATGATATATAATAGCAATATCACAGTATCTTAGTAACAACAAATTAGCCTACTGTCGACTTTATTTCACTGCATTTGCATTTAAAAACTTGCCGAAAATACTGAATATTTTAAATATTTTGTTCCAGTTTCATGGTGCAAAATAAAATAAAACATTGTATGTACCACGGGCATAATTGTAGATTATGGCTCTCAGGAATATAAAAGCTCTCCGCTTTGCGTCGGGCTTTTAACATTCCCTCGAGCCATAATCTTCTGATTATGCCCTTAATACATAAATATCTATTATTTTATTTTGCCACCATAATGTTCTTTATACGCCTCCAAATGCGGGCGTAATGTGGTCTTTATAGCACGGAAATGTCATTGATGCTAAGCAGCATGATTGACAGCAAACACATGACATGATATATAATAGCAATATCACAGTATCTTAGTAACAACAAATTAGCCTACTGTCGACTTCATTTCACTGCATTTGCATTTAAAAACTTGCCGAAAATACTGAATATTTTAAATATTTTGTTCCAGTTTCATGGTGCAAAATAAAATAAAACATTGTATGTACCACGGGCATAATTGTAGATTATGGCTCTCAGGAATATAAAAGCCCTCCGCTTCGCGTCGGGCTTTTAACATTCCCTCGAGCCATAATCTTCTGATTATGCCCTTAATACATAAATATCTATTATTTTACACAGTAACAAAATATCAGTTATGTCAAATGTTTAAAGTCAGAAATGCTTGACAACACGGGACTGAATTGCCAACTTAAACCAGTTATATCTGCATCCTCTCGTGCACAATAGACGGGTTCTAAATATGGCAATGAAACAAGGTTAGTTATGAAGCAACTGTTCTGACTCGCGAAAACTGGTATACACACACGCGCGCGCGCGCGAGCGCGCGCACGTACATACGCACGCAAGATTAAAGTCATTGACTCAGTGATTTTACTCGTAGGTTTTATCAAAAAATCTATTTCGAGAAAAACAGAATCAACATCATTTCAGTAAAACTTGTAGATCCCAATTGTTTTTATTGTAAATACGTCTTAAAGCTAGATGATATCCTCCAGAACTTTCCTAAACCAATCTAAGAGGATCCTATATTGGCATGGAAGTAATATGATTGCATTTTGCTTGAAAGGCAAAACGCTATGTACATCCAGCATTTTAAGATCTCACTTGTATGGTAAATAACCAGGACTACTTTATTAACTCGGTTACATTCATGTTACTTTTCCTTCTGATTATATTTCAAAATGAAATGAAGACGTATTCTATTTAAACAGCTATATTTGTAGTGTTTATGTTACTGTAGACACAATAAATACATAAACACATATAATAAATATATAATAATATAATAAGGGTAGTTTCTTTTGTGTAAGACATGTAAACAATAACGTTCGGTGCATGTTAAACTTGTCATAAGACAGCAAAGGGTAAAAGAGACTCTTCTGATTATTGGGATATGTTCTTTCAAGTAAATTTTTTTGTAGAAAGTAAACGCCACAACAATGCATTTGCAGAATGAAAGTATTCTATAGGGTAGCTGTCGCAGCTGCGCAGTTAACCGCTATATTTCTAATTAGAGGTGCATTGCATTTTTAAAGAAATCGATGACGGTAACAAGTAGCGGCGGCTGGGGTGCTCCATAGGTCACGCTTTCCGTTTTTCAACTGCATCCACCCTTGTACAACTAGACGAATGTCATCCAAAAAATTATGCTTTATTATTTAGCTTTTGCTGTTTTGTACCTGGCTTACCTTACTATAATCTTGTTTTTATATTTACTTTCAGTGCGCGTAGCTCTTTATTTTACAAACCTAATTAAAAGATAACATAAAAAACGTGATAAAAATTTTGCAATAATGTGGGTTAGTTTTCATTATACAAATGTATGTTACGTTTGTGTATTTGAAGAGGAATAAAAAAGAATTGACGGAAAACGAACGATTGCATATTTTCCAGGCTTCACTGGTTTTATTGCTCTCTCGAAATTCTTTTTATTTTTTCTTGCATAGGGTTACTTCTAGTACACAGTCGAAACAAAGATTTTTATTCAAATTATTATTGATTAAAATATTCACCATACCCATTTATACTTTTCTAACTTGCAGGCATGTAAAGAATGTTGAGATAAGTTTTTCCTTCCCTGTTATTTAGCATTTTCTAACAACCATTTCTCAAGCCCGACAGGATCGTAACCCTTTTGTCAAAATAAAAATTCACCGCAAAACCACAACTAATTTACAATGCAAAATATAACACAAAAAACATCTCCTCACGTTCACATCCTTGACATTTCCTTATCTTGAGACTTGACAAAATCTTTCGTTTTGTGCAGTTTCCTTTAAAATCCTAGATCACGTGTATCAACAAATTGGATTGACGTTCGATTAGGCGAATTTGCATTTTATTCTTTAACAGTGTTGATATAAATCCTGAAAAATAATAGGCTTTATTTTAATTGCTTTTTAACACTCGCCGAATAATTACTTCTTACTTTAGACGTTTCGTTTACCTTTATCACAAATTTAAATTTTTATTTAACGAGTGAAGTTTTAAAGTTCCTTAGAATTACAATTTAAACTTCATACACTTGAGTAAAATTACGTATAAATATTACGTAAGCGTGCATTGTGCCAAGCTATATGAACTCTACGTAATTATGTAAATTCCCTTTTTCCAACGTTTACCTAAGCGTTACTAACTTAAGTCCATTATTTTAATCGTTTTAAACTTTGAAGGTACAATGTGCACATATAATTTTTCGTTAAGATGAAAATTGTTCCGTTTACAAAATAGTTAAATACTAATACTTTTATTTTATATGGAAAATAAGATACAACACAATGTCTTCTTATTAATAATGTCCAATTTACATTTGTTTAGTTGTAAACCCCAACTTTGTAAAGCTTAATTTTGGAGAGTATTATGGAATTCAGTTTTCTTCTTAGATTATTGCACGTAGGAAAACCCCTTTAAACTCTTGCAACCAATAATAAAGTGTACTATACGGGGAACAATAGGAGTTAATGGATTATACCGAAATTTCAATCAAAAGAAGTTAATTTGTTTTTTAATACTTATACCAAGAAAGCAAAAGTCTTAAAACAGTTTACAACACTATTAAAGTATAAATGTTTTAAGCATGATGCCGATTTTAAAGCTCCAAGCGTGAAACAGAAGAGTAAATGAGATAGATTATGTAAATATCGGATTTAAGTAAGGCAACTGCCAAATGTTGTATGTAACACATAATGTTTATATATGTATTTGTTTATATCAGTTGAACTCGGAGAAGTGCGTGAATGGGGCGAGTGCGTTACACGGCTCTAATTTTCACTTCCAGTCTACGAAGTTTGTGTGAAGTAAAGAGCCAGCCTGTTTTACGCCTTATTTTTATTAATTATTCACTATTTAGCGATTTTTGATTAAAATTCAAACAATTAATTTATATCCTTTCCGCCGTGAATTTCAAAAACGTTAAGAGTTTTGCTACGTCAGACTACCCGCAAATCTATCACGGCATTACAATCCCAATCAGAAGCCGTCTCCCCCGTCCGCGGATTGTAAATAAAAACACAAGCACCGCAATCTGATGATGACCGAGCTAGTAGAGTAGTGGTGATACGATCTGCTTAGCATTCGGGAGGTAATGGGTTCGATTCCCGTTACTGTCTATCCTGCATGAGGTTTTTTCAGGGGGGTTTACACATGTAGTGGCATGATCACCGCATATATGTACACCATGTGTGGCTACTTAGGCGAATGCTGGGGTAGTATTTTCCCCTTCAGAACCCTTCCGATTTTATCCTCACCGTACCGATATTAATCCCACCATGCATATATACGTAATGTGTGTATGCTGACAATCCATGATTGTGGCCCAAGGAGCTTGGAAAGCTCAAACAGATCCCTCTCACCTTGGGAAGCGAATGAAATACGTGGCCTTTTCCTTTTTTCGATCTGATGAGGTAGCGGCATGGTCACTGCGTATACGCACACCGTGTGCGGTTATTTAGGCAAATGCTGGGGTAGCATTTCCCCCCTCAGAACCCTAACTCCGTTCCTTCTGATCCTAGCCTGACCACACCCATCCTTAATCCCACCACGTATATCTACGTAATGTATGTATGTATGCTGGGAATCCATGATTGTGGCTGAAGGAGCTTGGAAAGCTCAAACAGCCCTCCCCCTTGGGGAGGGAATGAAATACGTGGCCTTTTCCTTTTTTTTGATCTGATCTATCTTATTAGATTCCGCTTATCGTTCTACTTCGCTCCATTCTGTTCACCTGCATTCTGTTGAGACAACTCGACACCGCCAGCCTGAACCTATCTTATACACCAGGGTTTACTACTGCCTCAATCTACAATCACCTGCATGTAAGTGAAACATGCAATACCAGATTTACACCAGTAAACGACTTCACGTCGGGCAATAAACCCGATGTAGTCTTTTACTTACTCCATTGGATAGAAAGGTTCTGGCCTAAATTTTTCCAATTCCCGGAGTATCAATTAAAAAACGTAGCGGATATTCTTGTAATTGATACTCCACCTACACACTGCACACCGACTAACACAAACACACCTACACTAGAAAAAAACCGAAGTGCCGGAAACCGACAGATTGAAAGCAACAAGCCGCCCACAAATAGATCATATTTCGGTCAGTTTCGTAAGTTACGAGCCCTATATGTCACAGTGGGTAGTACATTGTAATAAATCGTTTAAAATTAGTTCTTCTTAATTGAGGTCCCGTAACGAGCTTTAATATCCGCTCACCCATCGCGAGACACCCAGTATACTTCTTCAACGAAGTCCTGAACCAGCCTCCGGCCTGATCGCTTATCGCGGTAATTCAGACTTGAAGGAGAAACCCTTCTGGAAGTCTACTGTACCTGTAAAACGTTCAGTTTAACCTGTACCTGAAAATCTTTAAACTAAATCGTTCCGGAAGGTTTAAATACCTTATCATTGTTATTATTAAAACCGGACCCGACTTAATGAAAGGAACATAACGATAAGGATAAAGAATTGAAAAAAGAATGTATTTTGTTACATATGGACCTTCAAGCTGTAAAAGTTACTCCATCACTAAATGATACCGAAATATATTTTAAGACCAAGCTGGAATGCCAGGACTTTACCAGTTATAATTCTGTTAGTTACCAATCCACATGTTACTGGTTCACAGAAGTTGATTGTGGGTTACAGGCCTTTGTTCCATGCGTAATAGATTATTTGGAGAAACGCTGGTTGGGACAAAACCTGCCCATTATAATTTACACAGACAGGTGTCGGAACAGTATTTTGGCAATTTTGAATTTATTGAATTCTGCAATTATGCACAAAACTTCCATTACACTCAAGTATTTAACAAAAGGTCATACGCAGATGGAATGTGATTTTGTGCATAGCTACATAGAACGGAAACCAAAGAATGAGCTAATTGAATTGCCCAGAGACTAGGTCAAAGAATCGAAGGAAGCCAGACTGAAGCCTGAGCCGTATCAAGTCCTTCAACTTGAACCCAGTGTTTTAAATATTACAGTAAATCAGAGTGGCTTCGTTATTCCACAATGAGACCAAGTAGAGATAACCTTGTAACAGAATGATATTAAGGTTCGATACTGCAACTTCCGGGATAATAATGAAATAATGATACAGCTCGATTTTAATGGAGAACTTCGCAATCCTCCATGCAATATTGCTCCAGTTTTGAATTATCCTAGGCTTCACCAAGATCGTTTGACTATTACTGTGAAAAAATAGAAACACCTCCAAGAATTAAAAAGTGTTATATCTCAAGACTGCCACCTACTCTACGATCATCTGCAATAGACATAAGAACGTATTGCACAAAAGAAAAAGAAAATGGGGAAGAAATCTCAAGATCTAGAGCCAACCACCGAAGTCCAGAAAATGCAAAAAATAGTTTCCCGTTTAGTTTTAAGTCTTAAATTTTTTTTTATGTTTAGAAATATCCGTATTTTCTGTTCTACCATTGTCGATATTTATTTAGTTAATAAACGTCGTTTTAAATAAAATAATAATATTTTGTTTTACAACAGTATCTGTTAAGAATATAAAACATAGCTTTAATAAAGACATCGTAAATAGCACACTTTCACACATTTTAGAATTTTGCGTCAACGGGTCAGAAACGCGGTTTGCACTTAGCAGGTATTGTCAGATCAATATATATATATATATATATATATATATATATATATATATGTATATGTATATATATTCGATTATAAAATAAATTAGACATTGAATGATCTGATAAAAACGTTTTAAGCTAAACAGCTACGTATTATTGAAACTTTAAATACTTTTACCTTCCAACCTACATACACATATGTAGGTATAGAAGGTTGTGCAATCGAATTTTGTTTCACTATCGCTAAATCGACTTATTAGCTCATTTCACAACTTTTGGCCATGATGCCTGGATCTCTGTGTGTCTGTGTGTGTGTGTGTGTGTGTGTGTGTGTGTGTGGATGTATGTTAGTCCACGATAACTTCAGAACGAAAATATCTACGTACTTTTTTGTATTTAAGCTTGTTTTTTATGGGAGAAATCCATCGGCGGAGAGAGAGGTTTAGTGGGGTCAGTTTTTGGTTTTTACCAAAACCTTAAACATTTCGATTGATTATGTTCTATGCACTTTTTTGATACGATGCGTAATTTAGCGGTAAAAAAAATCGTAAGGTAGAATTTAATTTTTTCAATATCGCAATAAGGATTAATTTTATAAGAAAAAGTGTAGACATATTTTTTAAGGAAAGTTTACTTTTACACAACTTTTCATTATAACGTTTCTTAATGAAACGCAAGGTAAGTCTAAAAATTAATTGAATGTGAATGAAACTGGTTAAACTGTATTATTGATACCTTATATCTCATAAAACTGCTTTATATATTATACATTAATCTCTATCTGACATGAAGTTTTAAACGTCATTCTGACATAGATTATTTTTTTTTGTACAATACCCGTTTTCGTTATGAACATATAAAAGAGCCAGCCGCCTTTATCAATTTTTCTTTGAATTAATTATTTGCTAATTATACTGTTTCGTTAAAGTTTACAAGAATCATCAAATAATGAATTTATATCCCCTCCGTCGTGAATTTTATGATCACGGCATTAAAAGCCCAACCAGAAACCGCGAATTCTACATAAAACCGCGAGAAGCACTACAGTCCCGTTACTATCTACCATGTATGCGGTTTTTTCAGGGGGTTTTCCTCATACACATGTTGCGGCATGGTAACTGCGCATACGCACACCATGTGCGGCTACTTAGGCGAATGCTGGGGTAGTATTTTCCCCCTCAGAAACCTGACCACACCCGTACTTAATCCCACCACGTATATATACGTAATGTATGTATGTTGGGAATCCATGAGTGTGGCTGAAGGAGATTGGAAAGCTCAAACACGCCGTCCTCCTCGTTGGGGATGGAATGAAATACGTGACCTTTTCTTTCCTTTCTTTCCTCACAGATATTCTCATTCCGCTAGGCCTCTCTGGAGAGTCTAGACCGTTATCTTTCTGTTCAATCTCATTCCGTGGGGTCGACTCGACTCATTTCCCTGGGTCTCTGTCAAGAGCCCAGATCGACCCGCTGTTATCTTATACACCAGGGTTACTACTGTCTCAATCTGCGGTCACCTGACTTCACGTCGGGCAAATCACCCGATGTATGTATGTACTGACTCCATTGGATAGAAAGGTTCTCCCCTAAATTCTGCCAATCTCCGGAGTATTAATTAAACAGCGCAACGGGTATTTACCCAGATTCTTGTAATTGGTACTTCACTCACACACTGCACACCGACTCACGGAAACACTCCTACCCCAGACAAACAATTAAAAACCGAAGTACCGGAATCCGACAGATTGAAAGTAATAAGCCGCCCACAAATAGACCATATTTCATTAACCCAGTTTCATAAATTAGAAACCTAGTACGTAACAGTGAGTGTTACATTTCAATCTCTCTAGGCGTAATAAACCGCTTTCATGTCAGCTCACTTATCGTGAGATATCCAGAGGATGGTAACATCCTGATTTAACATCTATGTTAAATGCCGTCCGCCTGTTTATTTAACAGCGCTGAATACAGAAAGGTCCCGAATATTTGAAGGCATTACATCATTCCCAGGCTGAGAGAAAACTTTACTTATTAACGTTCCTGAAGCCGTTTCCGATCCTGATCGCTTATCGCGATAACTCAGACTTGAATGAGAAACTCTTCTACAAGTCTATCGTACCTGTAAAACGTTTAGTTTATCCTGTACCTAAAAATACTTAAACTAAATTGTTCCGGAAGGTTTACATACCTTATCATTGTTATTATTAAAACCGGCCCCGAGTTAGAGTCACCCCAGGCAACTACTATTGACGCTGTCGAAATCAGAAGCGCTAGGAGCTACTAAGCGCGTCCGCACCCAGAATATAGTACGAAAGTATTCATTGTTTCCATTGAGTTTAATAACTTGTAATCACCAATTCTGTTTTACTAAAACTTAAACAAATATTAATCCACCGTAATTAATATCCTCATAATAGATAGTTAGTTAATAAAAATCCTGTAAAATTATTTAGTTTCTATAAAATTCAATTTCATAAAAGTTAGAGGTATAAAGGTTGCATTTTATAAAGGCAGTGTAAACTCGTATTCTGTATAAAAGGATCCCTTTAAAAGTATTAATTTTTCTAATTGACCTCCAAGCAGATATAAAGGGCGTTACCCTTGTTATCACATCGACGTACACATGCCCTCAAAGTTAGAGCAACTGTATAAAATACCAGTTACCTCTTTTGCTACCCGACAGGCCCGGCTTTTAAAATATTAATTTATTTTAAATAAATTATTATTAATAATTAAAAAAGTAGTATAGTGGCCAGTATCCCCGCCTGTCACGCGGGAGACCGAGGTTCGGGTCCCTGCCGGGGATCCAGAGCTCTCTGAAGATCACCCCCGATCAATTCCACATTGCCTATTTTTGTTAATTAGAAAACCTTTCCGTTTTTTACTATTTACTTTAGTTGTATGGTAGTTTTAAGTGTAAATATTTAGAGTTATAAGCAATAGGCATAATATACGTCTCCAGCCCTTACATATATATTGCTCAGTGTGGATGAATCTGGTAATAGTGATCAACTCAGTATGCAGTCTGAGGTACAGTGTAGTCAGGTATAGCGAATGTATTTCAAATGGCAGGACGGCGCGCTATGTTGCCGCTTCTTTTTCAGCAGGGTCGGCCCTTCCTGAAAGATATACTTGTACAGGCAAGCAAATATTATCTTACATATAATTTAATTTAATAATTTTACATATAGTTTATTTCAAGATATCTTTTAGAAGAGTGATAAGTCGTGTTTCTAAGTAAAAAAAATTTAAAATCTTTTTCAAGAATATTTTTTCATTAATAAAGTTTTGTTTGTCGACAAAAGAGGGGGCACGTTTTAAATGTAAAATACCTTTCGGTCAGAATTTAACCAAATTTTGATATGTTCTAGAACTTGACCAATTGATCAAATGTCTTTATTGCCCCAAAGCTCAAAGCTCAACAGTTTTTGATATACAGGGTCTGCAATATCACTATTTGATACTTTCAATATATCATAAAATGGACATTTTTGCCAATATTAACGCAAAACTTAGTGGAATGTTATTTTTTTGTGCTACTGGTTACAACCTTTTCTTTACTTTCATTATTTTTGTACATACACCTGATATACAGGGTGAGACCAAATATATGTATCTGAAAAGGATTATACGGTGGTATTGTTTTGACATTTTGGTGAGTGGAAGTTAACACATATATATGTCCATTTAAATTATTACTGCAAGTTAAGTCCCCTAGACGTCCGTTATACAGAGTGTTTCATTTCTTTAATAGATTTAATTGAGCATTATTATACTTCCTAGTTAATTTTCTGATAACTTAATTGAAATGTCTATATTAAAATAAACTATTTGCTAACTGTATATACCTACATAATAGTCACGATGTGTTTATACTGATACTGAGCGTCCAAGTACAAAGGACCAAAGCGATATCTTGAACTTCATATAGGTACGGAAAATCGTTAACATAAAAAAATCCTTGCAATTCGATGTCGTTGCGAAATACAAAGCTTGTGGAGATTGACAGATAGAAAGGTTAGATGTGCTTCATTTATTATGCTCACTATTTTCAGTAGATGCTTTTGATAAAGAAGGCGCTTGTCGAAGTTCATCTTTATTTTGCAAAACTAAGAAAAGAAAATTCTTTAAGATACTAGTGTCTTCACTGTTCACACCATCGACAGACCGGTTTCGCAGATCTACCTCCATCATCACTACCGCTTTGTACAGTCATTGGAAATAAGAAATGTTTATGTAGAAACGTTAATGAACGTATTTTAATATATTAAAAATATCTAAGCTTAATAAGATATCAGTTAACTGAACTGATGAGGCAGAAAACAGTAAATAATTTTTGGTCTTGATATAACCATTTGTTACACGTCCAAACCGCACTAGGCGTCGTGCATGCTTACTAATGTAAGCGGGTTGCCAAGCCAGCTAACAGGGAGATGGGCGTGGTCGAAATAATAAGTAAAATGAATGATTACTACGCTCAAACACCTTACACCTAAATTCAAACAGCTCAGTCCGGGAAAATATGTCTCTAGGCGCCACCACAATCGAAACTTTGCTAAAATAATTGTCTTAAGCTGGATGTTAATTAACCCTACTTGATTGTGGAAAGTAGGATTGTGCTTACTCAGTAAACTCTCACACGAGGGTTCTAAAACAAACACTCGTCCAAAACAATTCAACTCAAACTCAAATATATTTAGTACTACCCAGGTTATTAAAAACTTTTTTGAATACACCTCGTATACCAAAACTTACAAGATAAAATTGATCATTCAAATTCATTCAATGAACGGTAATTAATTTTTAAAATTCCTAACATGAACGATATCTTTTAAATTTAATTTAATTTTTATAACATTTCTGAATCGTACTGACATTCGTAAATATGCGTAAGTTCTCAAAACTCCAACTTTTTATTAAACTTAATGAAACTTTAATTAACAGCTGATCCGTCACTAGTGCATTGCGCTAATG
Organism: Vesta saturnalis; assembly: GCA_036346205.1. NCBI lineage: Eukaryota > Metazoa > Arthropoda > Insecta > Coleoptera > Lampyridae > Vesta > Vesta saturnalis. Next base: position 2,021,923 of record JARFJB010001627.1, on the reverse strand, counting down.
AAACTAACATGAAAATTTTTGCAATCAACCTGGCACATATAACCTTTCAGGTTGTTCGTTAATCTTAAAATCCAAAATATGCAAAATCTACGTTTTAACTTGTCAAAAACTACTAGGTCACCAATTAAGTAATCGTCACAATTATGTCTCATACCTGGCCAAATAAACAACAGAATAAAAATTTAACGATAAATATATATTGTCCTGCATAAAATAATAAACGAATGACAAAGAAACAAACACAAATATATTTACATATACCACAACAACGTGGTTGAAAATCAAAACCACACATCACTACCAATTTCTGCAAAAACTCTTAATACTATACAACATAACTCGAGAACGATTATCTTTTCGCTTCTAAACTAATTAATATTTACTCAACATTACACAAATGAACTAAACAAAGAGATAATCGTGCTTTACTAAATTTTCAAAGTACTTAAATATATTCCTTACTTAAAATTGTCCATTTATCCTACGCTTTTCTTTCTTCTTTCTTCCCGTAAATCAATTATGTGTAGTCCATTTGTAATCCTTAGATTGCATGAAGGCACATAACCAGTGCTTCACAATTTCATAAACACTTATTCCTTTCTGTACTCACAAATAGTCCAATAACACGTAATAAACTGTACACGTTTGGTTGCCTCTTACAGTTTCTAGCAACCTTTAGGAAAGTTTAGTCCTTCCTTACACAAATAAACTTTTAATGTCACATAAAAATTACCTTAACATTGGCTTAACTTATTACGAAAATTTCGTTTACTTAAAGGTGGTCCCACAAATAATTTTAACTCAATATCGGTACAAGAACACGCGCTGCACTTAACACTAACGTAATAACGAGTTAACTTTTTATAAATCTGCTTACACACTTTTTACTTTCTTGAAAATAAACAAACTAATTTTATCTTCAATCCCAATTTAATTAATTGTTTTATTTATGAATGTCTTATACGATTCATCCCCTTTCGGGTAACGCAGTTGTTTAAACAATGACTGCCTTCACTATTATTCACAAATACAACTCTGACTCAACCCATTCTAATTTAACCCATCACCTCGCGCGTCTCTCACCAACATTCACCACAAGCAACAGCCAAAAACGAAAAAGCTCCCGTCAATCCCTGACTTTCCTATTTATAACTTCAGCCATCCATCTTTAAACATGTCTTCCTTCCGCGTTATATTCTCCAATAGTATTCATTCAAAATTTCATAGTTCCAATAGCTACTACCATCTGTACAACCACGCTCATAACTACAATACATCGCCATATTTGTTTTTACTTACAAATTTTACAATTACTTCATGAAGAAATCATTTTTCGTCATTACATTCATTCAGTAGCCACTCTGGACCATTACGCAACTTTCAACATTTATCTCCAACCTGCGCTCGATCTCCTTCCGCAACATTTGCAAAAATAAGTACCGTCTAAGGTCTCGAATCCCATATACATACATATATTCTCAAAACAATTGCACAACATTACGAAAACTATCTGAAATTAACACTTAAACATACCCAATCTTTCTCTACATATTTTCTAAAACATTCTACACTTATACCCCCACATCTTCTGACCAAAATTACTCCTTTTCCACCAACATTCCATTCTTTATCAAGTAGCAAAACAGTAGCAATACAGAAGCAAGCATTATCGTCCAATCGACAAATTTCTTTTCACATTTACATTCATCAGAATCTAATTATTCCAACACTAAAGTCTCTATAATATTCAAATACACGTATCTACATTCTGAATTATATTTCTCCTAAATTTCCAGTGGCGTATCATACACCCACATACATTAAGCATACACACAAAAACATTTTTTTTTTCGTTCAAACTCAATACACTCGCACTCAAAACACGTCATACACGTCATTATAACATCCTACATACAGGGTGCGTCAACGTAACCTGATACATTGTCATAAAAATCAAAAAGTTGCATAATCAAATGTTAAATGTCTATCACCTCCACATTATTTGCAATTAGTATATGATTTAAAACATTTGTAGAAGGATATTTGATTAGCTCTTGATACCCAGCGTATCCTAAAAACCATAGTACAGCTGCCACATGAGAACAAGTACCTAAAGTTCTGGCACCAGTCTTGCAGGTGCAGTAAGTACCTAATATTGGGTTAGGTTCTTCTTCCTCATTATTCGGCACAAATGCAATCCACAACTGGTAACGAGTAGCATTTCTGAGGCGAGAATATATCCTTACCCGTATAAAACCGGGTTCGTAGTTTTCATGAAATTGATATTGAACCTGGCGGTCCTCTATTTCATTGTCCTGTATATAAGAAGGAGCAAGCTTTAATTGAAAAATACCCACAGTTAACTCTTTAAGATGGTAATGTGAGAAACGTGGGAATGAGGGAACGATAATTTCATTTAAATCAACCCATCTGCCCCTTCTAGCGCGTAAGTTTTCCTCCTCAACCCTGGCTTGAACAACATTTGGCTCTTGAACTTTTTGAAGAATATTTTTAGCTAGCTCAATAGTAGCATCTTGCATTAAAATGGGTGGAAAATAATTATTTATAATTGCTCCAGCAATTTTAAGAAAATCAGCAATATTACAAATGTGGGGTGTTTTTATATTAAAGCGAAAAAATTTAAAAATTGATTTTAAGTGCCCATTGCGTGCTTCTACGATCCACCTGGTTTTCGTAACGAGACGACTATCATTAGCCTCTTCTGTGGATAAAATTAATACCTAATCTATTTAAAGCTGGAATAGCATCCAAGTATAGCTCGTCTACTAGCAGTTGGCGAGACTACCTGACTGTTCCGACCCTAAATAAATATTATTAAGCTTCTTAGGACAATTGAAATTAACATAAAAGTGGAAGTTCAGGAAATCCAGTGGCGTCACAGTTTTTAAAAATTTTTTTAATTAAAATGTTTTTACTTTTTATTAGATGCTATTATATGTACAAACTACTACATACAGAGATAAGGGCAACTAATTAAAGAACATTTAATATTTTAACGTTAATCACTGCCATTATAGTAATATAATAGTGCAATTAGACTACTAATTGCAATGCAATTGCAGACGGTATTCAAATGACCTTCGTTTAAGAAACTTTTTCAGTACGAATTCATATTCTCTAAGAAGTGTATTGAATATGTCTACAATCGAACACAAACCGTTGAAGATTAACGTTAAAATAGTACATGTTCATTAATTGGTTGCCCTTATCTATGTATGTAGTAGTTTGTACATATAATAGCATCTAATAAAAAGTAAAAAACCTTTTAATTTACAAATTTTGTGTAATCACTAAGACGCCACTGGATTTCTTGCACTTTTATGTTAATTTCAATTATCCTAAGAGGCTTAAGAATGAGTATTTGGGGTCAGAACCGCCAGGTAGTCTCGCCAACCGCTAGTAAACGGCGTCTACCCGCGGTCGAGAATGAAAATATCTCCTTCATTAAACCATTCACGCATTCCATTCGCATCTCTGTTAAATTCACTTATAGGTATGTTAGCATCGTTGCAACAAGCAGAGATGGCTTGATAAGATGTTTACCCTTATAAGTACAGTAGGACTGTCGCAACACTTTAAAACAAGAACTTTTCTCTATTTCTAGATAAGTACAGTCATTATACACTATAACTTGAGGCCCAGCCAGGTTTTGATTATATAGACGATTTGCATAAGGAGTTACATGATTTTCGATGTAGCTGTCTCTTGTTGTAGCAGTAAATCCAATATTTTGTGGTACAAATCTTGCAGAAAGAGATTGTCTAACTAAAGATATAGCTAAACTGGCTTGTTGTCTTGTGGAATAATTAAAAATAACCGCTAAAAAACTATCACTAAGACCTTGTCGTAACTTGCACAGGAATGCTGAGAGATCTTTTTACTTACATATCACAGAGAATTTCCTATTCTAATGGGGTCACAAAAGTTGAAAAGATTATTAAATTGATCTTTGGTTATAGGAGAAACTGCTTTAAATTGAGAATCTGTGAAGTTATTTTCGTCTTCGTAAGCCGTGTGGTAGCTTTTTTTCTTAATTTCCTTACGTAATGCTTGTAACACATCGTGACTATTATGTAGGTATATACAGTTAGCAAATAGTTTATTTTAATATAGACATTTCAATTAAGTTATCAGAAAATTAACTAGGAAGTATAATAATACTCAATTAAATCTATTAAAGAAATGAAACACTCTGTATAACGGACGTCTAGGGACTTAACTTGCAATATAATTTAGATGGACATATATATATAATATATATATATATATATATATATATATATATATATATATATATATATATATATATATATATATATATATATATATAGTTAACTTCCATTCACCAAAATATAAAAACAATACCACCATATAATTCTTTTCAGATACATATATTTGGTCTCACCCTGTATATCAGGTGTATGTACAAAAATAATGAAAGTAAAGAAATGGTTGTAACCAGTAGCACAAAAAAATAATATTCCACTAAGTTTTGCGTTAATATTGGCAAAAATGTCCATTTTATGATATATTGAAAGTATCAAATAGTGATATTGACCCTGTATATCAAAAACTGTTGAGCTTTGAGCTTTCTGGTAATGAAGACATTTGATCAATTGGTCAAGTCCTAGAACATATCAAAATTTGGTTAAATTCTGACCGAAAGGCCCCCTCCTTTGTCGACAAACAAAACTTTATTAATGAATACCGTTTACTATTTAATTAATTCACCTTTTTACTTCCCCTGTGAATTTATTAATTTTGATACAATCAAATAAGTAAAATTTTACTATGATAGTTGGTTTGGTCAGATTTTTATTTTATGTGGGAAATTAAAAATATAAGTTAAATAATTCTTTATTCACCCTATATACAAGAATATTTTTTGTAAAAAAAAACATTTAACATTAATAGCTTATGGGTTGGCAATATTAGTCACACAAACATTCGTTTTTGTAAATTAAACAATCGACATGTCTCTGAAACTTCCATCAAAGTTATAAGTTTACCCAAAATGAATTTATTAGCACTGGTACCAGACCTGGTTTTCTGTTCGTCGCAGCGACAGCCGACAAGAAAACTGACTACGGTGGTCTTTGTAGGACCCGTACTGCACTCTCACTCTGAATACCACTATAGATATCTATTAACCTCTGTCAGACATGAAGTTTTAAACGTCTCTTTGACATATATTATTGTTTTTATTTTTACAATGCTGCATATTTTGGTAATTACCTTATTATAAAACAGGTAGCATAATTATCCATACCTTCTCTTTAATTTCAGCTATAGGTAAATAGTTTTACTTTGTCGATAATCTGTATTACATTAACATACTTTTACAGTTACCCATTATAAAAATACTTTGTTTAAGCAACCCTTGAATAAATAATTGTTTTTGTTAATATGAACCTTTATGTCTAAAAATTTTGCTTTGAAATAAATTTAAATTCAGAAAATTTTATATGCAGGTTTGCGTGGTATATTAAACGTACAAACGCTAAAACCTAGCTAAGCTTTAACGCCACGTTTTACTGAACATCATATGTGAAGTACCTTAAAAAATACGTTGTGGATAATTTTTTGAATGTTTGTGGCTTAAAAGATTATGATGCTAGTGTACCAACTGGACATCTCAATATAGTGAACTGATTACGATACATATGATATCAATACAAGAGATATATATTGGTTTCACTCGTAACTAATTGTGACAAAAAAAGTTTTAGACTTTTTATCACCTAGATAATTGCTTTTAGCGAGTCATTAAATTCCGTAAATGGTAAATCGATAACAGTTCGACGATTTTTCAAGAGGTCGAAGCAAGTGAATTTTGCGCCAATACGGAAACTTCATGTTCAGGGATATTAAATTGTTGAGACCCACATTTTTATTTGAAGAATATTAACAAGCTCTTGTACCAATTGTTAAGCATTAGTCACTTTAAAAATTTAAATTTATATATTTTAACTCAAAAGCCGTATAATATTTACATTTTAATTGTGATATAGAATGGTCCCATTTAACCAGTGGAAAGCTGTGTATTATTACAATGAAATACAGTGCGTGTGAATTGTTGGTTGATTACTTTTTTATTACATATGATTTGTGAAGGGAACAACAATATTAAATAGTATTCAAACAAGCAATAAAAACCGACATGTACACCCGTTCGCATTGCTGTTTTCATGAAAAGCAGTTTTGTGTATTAATTTATTGGTTATTATGTAAATTTTTTCGTCAAAAAAGGCATATATGTACTCGTAGTTTACAAAACGTATTTTATAATTGCTACGAATGTTTAAATCGACACGGTTTATAATAATTCCATCAATCTTTTATGATGAAAAAAAACATGAACCTAGTACCTAGCTTGTTATATACAAATGCATCTTTATATAAAAGGACATTCTACGTCATGACTTATTTTGCAAAGAGCCTTATTTGCCAGTATATCATAAGGATATACTGGACGTCCTGTAGTACTAAAGACCAATTCACACAACCCGCATCAAGTTAGCAATAGACGATTTTCCCATAAACTGTAGAACGAATTTAACCTCTTGGGCCGAATTTCACATAAATGAACGCACTTGAGCCTATCGTATATCAAAAATAAAACGATTAGGGGGATGAAAGAGATGAAAAGTAAGAGCGACTCTAATAGTGTCGGTTTTATATACTTTTAAAAAATAACTTTGTACTTTGCATAAAATGGAAGCTAAAAACAAAATTGAAAACTGTACCTCTATCCCGCCTTGATATTTTATGTAATTCTTGAGAATCCGAGTACTTCATGCACTTCGCCGTAGCGAGGACTAAAACAATACAATCACTGAAACCTACTGACGGCACTTTATGGAAGTTAAACGACATTTTGAAAACGCAACGATCAATCATACCGACACTTACCTACTAACAACAACAAGACACACATTCACAGACCCACAAATACTCGCAAAAACCTATAACGAAGTACACTCAATTGGCATGGACAATATAACACAAGAACAAAAAGACATCATCAAAACGATACACGACGTAACAAGAAAAAAACCTAATATAAAATGTCTGAAAAAACTCCCCGTAAGGAAATAATTAATAACATGTCCACACGAAAAGTGGCAGGCCCAGATGGAATCGAATGCATCATAATACAAAAGTTATCATCGAAAGCTATAGTACAGTTTCATTACATAACTAATGCATTTTCCTAAGGTATGGAAAAAAAACTACAATTATCCCCATACATAATGCAAACAAAGACCCTAACAATCCACTTAGCCACAGACCCATAAACTTAATCAGTAGCTTGAGCAAAATTACCGAAAAAGTCATATTAACCAAACATTGAAAAGCAATTGAAAATCATCACTAACGAACAGTTTAGTTTTCGACAAACACAAGCACAGTACAACAAATCGTTAGAATAGTAAATGACATATCCCTAAACTTGAAGAAAGATAATAATACCGTAATGACACGTCTAGACATTGAAAAAGCCTTCAATCGCGTTTGGAAAGACGGACTTGTACATAAGCTTACTAACTATAACATTCCTTTACAAATCGCCGTACCTATCCATTCATGTCTCACTGACAGAAAATTTCAGGCTAAAATCAACAATACCACGTCAGAACGCAAACAGTACAACGCAGATGTACCTCAAGGATCGGTACTTGCATCACAACTATTTAATTATTACATCGCTGGCATGCTTGTTTTTACCAAGACTAAAACAGCACTGTTCCCAGATGACACTGAAATATATGCACACTCCTTTTATACAGAAGTGGCGTGCAAGCAAAACCAAATTCACTTGGACATATTCACCAAATATTATGACAAATGGATGATTAAAATAAATGTAGAAAAAACCGAAAACATCTTTATGAAAAAATTTATAAACCGAATCTTCACAAAATTAATAACAGAACGATTGAATCAAAGATCTTAAATATCTGGGAATGAGAATGGACAATCGATTATCACATACAAAACACATCAACGAAATAGTGTTAAAAACATATTCCGTAATAAAATGAATGTATCCCCTATTACTGCAAAAATCAGTTATGAGCACTTCAAACAAATTAATTTTATACAAAACCGCCACCAAAGCCGTAATGATTTATGCTGGACCAGCAGCATGGTGCAACACATCCAAAACTGCTAGACTAAAATTAGAGAGAACACAAAATAAATGTATGAGACTAATCACTAACAGCGCAATAAACAAAACTAACCTCAACATCTGATAGAATAACTGAATTGCATATATATATATATATATATATATATATATATATATACACACATAGGGTTTTCAAAGTTAAGTCTATTGCTAACTTTCTTATTAATGGAGCTACGAAGTCGGTTAAATTAGCAAAGTAGTGTGTGTTTTTACGCTGATTACGATGGTGGACAAAGAAAAACAATTGAAAATCGCATTCTCGAAAAATCGACTAAAGCTTACTTTTTTTTTACTAGAACATCCTGTATACAATATTCTCAGTCGATAGAGAATTAAATTCTGAGAAAAAGTTGTCATATGCATTTTTATCCTACAGTAAAAATTAAGGGAGATTTTGCCGATTTTTGAATTTCATCAAATACGCTTGATTCAAAAGTGTTTATTTTTCATTCAGAAATTTTTGGTAATAGATGCTTAGCTACGAATGGTCCTGTTCGCTGGCCTCCTCGGTATTCCTACATAACCCCTTTGGGCTTTTACTTGTAAACAAAATAAAACAAAGGGTTACTTTCGAATCATAGCCTACATGATGAAATTAAAAAATCGCCAAAATCTTCCTTAATTTTTACTGTACGATAGAAATGCATATGACCACTTTTGCTCAGAATTTAATTCTCTATCGGCTGGGAATATTGTATACAAAGTGTTCCATTAGAAAAGTATGTTTTCGTCGATTTTTCGAGAATGCGACTTTCAATTGTTTTTCTTTGTCTACCATCGTAATCAGCGTAAAAAACACTACTTTACTAATTTAACCGACTTCGTAGCTCTATTAACAAGTAAGTTGGCAATAGTGCAGACTTAACTTTGAAAACCCTGCATATATATATATATATATATATATATATATATATATATATATATATAAATTCTATATAGTATGAAAGTTTAAATAAAATTGAAGAAGTTCGTTATGAGAAAAAATAGTATACGAGTGTAAAAATATGGTTTTGGTGCAACAAAACAGGCTTTGTGGGGTATGTACAAGGTTGTTATATTCATAAAAGCAATGAGCTATACCAGCAGCATGTTAGAAACGCCAACACGATTCATATTAGTGTGTACGTGTAGTTTCGTTTAAGATATATAAGTAATTTCACATTTAAATCAATTTATTTAAGCAATTTAAACACGTGGCAGATATTAATTACATGAAGTACGATAATTCTAACGTATAGAACATGTTTAATAATAGGTACAATGCATAAACTCTGCGAACTATAAAAAAGGGTTATGGTACGAAGACAGTATATTGGTAAATCACAGACAAAGTGTTTAAAAAGTGCATAAGAAATGGTAGTGACTTAGAAACATAGCTAAGAACATGAACAACATTTGTGCAATGTGATATTTAATATATAATTACAATTTTTATACAAAAATGTACAAAATATGTTAACAATATGGAAGTGTGAAAAGACAAAATTATGAACTATAGAGTACAAATAAACAGTGATTGTGATAGAGACATATATAAGAACATATTAGATAAACATTTCAAGTGATATAGACGTTTAAAACACGAGTTAAAAGTAAATTATATAAAGTTAGGTTAAGTACTATATTTAAGAGTTTTACAAATTTATAGTTTTTATAGGATGAGTTCAGAATAAATTATAAAAGCATGCAATAGTAAGTTTCCCTCATTTTTACAAAGAAATTAACAGTAAATATGTAATCTAAACATAAAATTAGAAAAGTTAGGTTAACTACCTAAAATTAAGATATGAAAATAGAAATATTGTTAAAACTAGGTAAAATGGGTTGAAATAGGTGTATTCTTATACAGTTTTTTATGTAGAAGTTGAGTATGTAATTAGTTTAGTTGTAAAATATAAAATTTGTTAGATATTAGTAAATTTAGATTAGTTTGTCAAAATGTAAATTCTTGAAGCAAAGTAGGGCATGTGAGGTGTCTTTTTATGCGGAAAGTTGCCCTGATTTCAAAAATGTATTTAAAAAGCAAATCCGAATTGATCTGAAAAAGTTATGTTTTAGTTAATTTAGCATTTTTGTTTAGACCAGTCAGATGCTAGGATCTTTTGTATGTAATGTAAAAAAAAATTGAAAATTTGGTATCCATGAGAAAAGTATAAAAGGTATTGCTGCTGATTTCTCGCGCTCTTGCTTTCTCTTGCTTTTGCAATTTTTTGTGACTAACAAGTCATAGTGCTAGTAGTGTTTTTGTTCACATGTAAGTTAAAATTTTCGTTAACATTATCGGATTTGAAACGCGATCAACGTAAAATTGAGATTTCAGAAACAATTGTTTTAACCAATAACAAAATTTAAAGCTAGAGTTAACGATTATAATTGTCGATAATATTGTATTTGTTTCATTTCGAAATCGTGTTTAAACATCGGATGATGTGCATTTTTTTATGTCAAAAAATGCTTCAGTTATATTGGATGTGACATTTATTTTTCTGAAAGTGATGGAGGTTATAAAATAAATTTAACTTCATATCGGCATCTAAAATAAAAGTGCAAGTAAATATAAAATTTTATAAAATACAAGTTAAACCCGAAAAATTTTAAATAAAATAAAAGTGCTTGTCTGAAAGTATATGAGCATGTTACGTATGTGCATCGTATTCACCACGCGGAAGATTTATCACAAGTTAATGGATTTGGATGAAGTCATGCAAATTAAGCAGCACCATTTTCAACAGCAAGGCAGTATCATCGATACATGGAAAGTAGTCTACATCCAATGTTAATATGGAACAAGCCTAAGGTGACCAATCTTTGGAAATTGCAACAACACATGTGAGTTAAATTTTTCTATCATAACCCAACTATTGCATTGATGTCCTGTATTTATGTTTTTTGTTTGATTGAGTACAAATGTTTGTGCGACAACATGTGAAAAGTCAATGAACAGGTGTAGTTATAAAAATAATAACTTTACTTTGACGAAAATCAAAATTGTACTCACTAATTTTAGATCCTTTGGTGAAATTTTTGACAGCCTGCATTTATTTAAGTTAGCACGGACGCAACGCATGCGTAATTTGTGCAAATTCCAACGAAGTCTGTTTCACATTGAAACTATTAATTACAAATTACAATTTAATTATTAACATGAACATTTCCATGTGTGAAATGAAATTTCTTTTGATTGCACGAAAAAGATTTGAAAAGATTTAAATGTTTATAATAATAAATATAAAAGATTAAATATATTTATTTTATTTGCCAATTTAATTTCAATATAGAACCCTATCCCCAAGGAGATACTGAGTTAGTCCGGAGGATTTTTAAGCGAATTTCAAATATTAAACTCTATCCCTAGTATATACTTTTATAATAAAATTAATATGTATAATGTGCACTACTACGCTGGTGATTTTAATTTTGACGTAAAAGAGCATTTATTAACACATTTTAAAATTTCAAAAGGAACCACTTTGTTTGAAATAACTTCTACATTAGTTATATTTTACTAGAAAAGTAATTACTGCATTGGTATTAGAAATAATTAGAATTTTGGTTGAGGTTATATTTCCGTAAAAATAAATTTTCAGGGAAGTTATGAAAAAAATGACATTTGCAATATTAACTAGCAACATAATTTAGTATATCATAACAATTTCAATTGTCTTCGGTATCATGAACACGATAAAAACCCAAATTTCTGAATGTGCATTACTACGCCAGCGCAGTAAGGAAGCCATTCTCCTCATAATGTTGGGTTTAATATAATTCCAGCGTAACAATGCACATTATACATATATATATATATATATATATATATATATATATATATATATACGTGGTCGTAAAAGAATAAATTCAATATCTCGTAAAGCACAATTTTTCAAAATCGGTCGGACCCGTCGATTTTATATTTTTCAGGGCATATTTTGCGAAAAAAAATTTTATACAGTGTCTCAAAAAGATTTGCTAAAATTTTTTCAAATTGCAACCCAATTTTTATTGCATTTTGGATTACCCTTACAATTCTAAACATTTGTCATAGCATGTATACCTAAGTCAAGCGTTTTGGAGTTATTCGCATTCAAAATTTAAAAATTGAAAAAAGATCATGAAGAAAACGAAAAATAAAATAATTTTTATAACGTTTTATTATATCGAAAACAAATATTCGGCAAATCTGGATGATTTAAAACAACGCATCCGTCAAGAAATACGTCGAATAACGCCCGAAATGGTTCGAAATGTGCAGCAGGAATTTGTAGATCGATTAGGCTATTGCCAGTTGACTAACGGAGGACATTTCGAACATTTGCTGAAATAAAATTATTTTTAAGTTTACGAATCTTTGTTTTCCATATAATAAAACGTTATAAAAATTATTTTATTTTTGTTTTCTTCATGATCTTTTTCAATTTTAAATTTTGAATGCGAATAACTCCAAAACGCTTGACTTAGGTATAGCACATGCTACATGACAAATGTTTAGAATTGTAGGGGTAATCCAAAAATGCAATAAAAAATTGGGTTGCAATTTGAAAAAAAAAATTTTTTTAGCAAATCTTTTTTGAGACATGTATAACATTTTTTTTTTCGCAAAATATACCCCGAAAAAAAATTAAATCGACGGGTCCGGGCGATTTTTGAAAAAAATTGTGCTTTACGAGATATTGAATTTATTCCGTACTTTACGACCACTGTAATATATATATATATATATATATATATATATATATATATATATATATATATATATATATATATATATATAAACAGGGTTACTGGTAACTTATGCAGTTAACTAAAGTGAAGCAATTTTAATTATAAACTTTTAGGAAAAACTCAAAGACAAAATAATCCACTAATTATCTTTTCTATCGCGGTAACAATGACGATTTGACAAACGTTTATTATAATAGTCAAGTTAAGGTCCGCTACCTGCATGCTGTTATGTGAAATAGTTACGATAGTCTTGGTTAGCTCCATAGATGTATACCAAGCCTTAATAAGCATAGTAACAAGTTGAAGGGTATAAGCCGCAACTTCTTTAAAAGTAAACAACCACGCACCTGTTAATGTTATATACACACACACAATATATATATATATATATATATATATATATATATATATATATATATATATATATAATTATAAACTTTTAGGAAAACTCAAAGACAAAGTAATCCACTAATTATCTTTTCTATCGCGGTAACAATGACGATTTGACAAACGTTTATTACAATAGTCAAGTTAAGGTCCGCTACCTGCATGCTGTTATGTGAAATAGTTACGATAGTCTTGGTTAGCTCCATAGATGTATACCAAGCCTTAATAAGCATAGTAACAAGTTGAAGGGTATAAGCCGCAACTTCTTTAAAAGTAAACAACCACGCACCTGTTAATGTTATATACTATATATATATATATATATATATATATATATATATATATATATATATATATATATATATAAACAGGGTTACTGGTAACTTATTCAGTTAACTAAAGTGAAGCAATTTTTAATTATAAACTTTTAGGAAAAACTCAAAGACAAAATAGTAACAGTAAAAGAAAAAGTTTGTGAGAACCGCTGATAAGATCGTTTCTACAGTTTCACAGAATCGTTGGCGCAGAGGGCAATCAGCTGCCAATAACCCTTTAACCCTCTGGAAATGATAGGGGTGTAAGCCATTCATTTTTAAAGTTCGCCAAGACATCCACTGCGACACTCTTAGCTCCCGCGAAATTTCTAGTGTACTTAATGAAGGTGCCCCATCTATTATATCCGTAATGTCTTCATCTATACGTACACCATGGCAATGTGGTCCACCACCATCACGCCCTTGTTTGGGTGCCAAAGACCCTGTCCTTCGAGCTCGGTGCACAAGCCTGCGAAAGGTCGAAGCATCAGGAAATGTTCGCCTGCAAGTGATTAACATGTCACAATACTGTTCATTGGTATAATGATATCTTTCCATTCTAATATTGTGAAATCCAAAATTTATTTACTTACAGTAGGAGGACAAATCACACACTTGATAGATGCCAAGAAAGCAACAATTGATGTCAGATTGTAACTCAAGAAAAAATCGCTGATTACAATCAAGAACTCTGATTTATCGAAAAATTGCATCTTTTAAAAAAATTGTGAACTAGTACCAGTGGTTTTCTACAAGTGGGCAATTATTTTTTAAATACTGTAGTTTAGTTATTACTGGGTTTCGCCCGTTAGTATACTAAGAAAAATTGTTCAGTTAACTGCGTAAGTTACCAGTCACCCTGTATATATATATATATATATATATATATATATATATATATATATATATATATATATATATATATATATATATATATATATATATATATAATACTGTAAGGCAGGTTTTATAATCAGTTTCCTGTCACTGTAATATAATTGTAAAAATAAAACCCACATATGGGTTTAATTGTCAATAAGGGACAAACCTTAATTTAATCAAAATTTAAGGTTATGGGCAACCGGAACCGTATAATACCTTATAACGTTATAAAGTGGACGCTCATGTTATAAACATGTGACGGAGAGAAATGAATTATGATGAGCGCCCCACGCTTTTATTTTTAGTCGTAAAGATTTTTGATCACATTTTGGTCCAAACAAAAAAAATACTTTCCTTTTTAATTCACTTTCTACGTGTAAATAAAAGCGTACATTTTAAAAAAGTGTCTTTTTTCATGGTATTATGTTAAAGATTATACCGACTTTATAATTGTCATTGTCAATATAAATGTGTATATTAGTAGATAATCTGACTATTTGCTTAATATAATTGCCATACAAAAATGATAACTTGTAAAATAAGTGTTAAAATGTAGATGTTCCTATCTAATTCACTGAATAGATTGTTATTGGAAGTGTCACATATCTTTCGCTTAATCCAATAATAAATCGTTATCAGGAATAGATAAATATAATTTTGTGTTTGTTACTCTAAGCTTAATCACGAGTACTTATAAGATGAATTAAAATATATGCAGTACTTCCAATAAAAATTAATTTGGTAGGTTTAGTAAGTTTACTAACATGTTAACGCTATGTTTCTGATGTCAAACTGTACTGAATACGTTTTATCAAATTCATTATGCATACGAGTAAAATATGTCGAATAAAGGTTTACAATAAAAAATATATTAAAAAAATGCTAAACAACATAATAATCGGTTTGAATATGTATCATTTTTATTTTATCACATCTACGGTGAAAAAATAGTCCATAAAACTAAAAAAGTTTAAGCATTGTTTGCACTGTTTTTCAAACCTGAAAACCATTATTGCATTGACTGTAAGCGAATGTGAACAAATCTGATTTTCAGGGCAACACATGCTATAACACGAAGGGTAGAATATTGAATGCTTATTTATCACACGAATACGTAAGAAGGTTAGCCTGATGGTAGCAGTTCGACATAAATTTCTCTATATAATTCATATTTTCAACAAATCAAATACCTACATGAACTATCTCTCTTCAATGTATAAATAGAAAATGGGAAAGTGACATTATTACAATTTTGTATTGTTTTAGGGCTTTAGTTAGTAGCCCCAGGACTACGCAAACAAAACTTTTAAATACAGTTGTTTACATTTACTTTTCCAAACCGTTAGCTATATGATATGTTATTCTACGTCGTTTTGGCAATATTATTATGCTTATTCCACGTTTGTTTTTAGTTTTTGAGACTGATGTGTCACATATTATACCAAATGATCTCATATCTTGTTCATTCGGTTTTGGAATGTTGAAAATTTATTTATTTATTTATACCAATACATACCAATTGAGTTTCTTGATTTTCATATATTATAGATGCCGTAGCGGGGAGTTCTTAAATATTAAATATTTTCTTAATAAAATTATACATACACTTCATGATCATTTTTTACACTTACATACACTTATTTCCGGAATACCTATGCCAATCAAAGTCCTTTATATGCTGCACACATGGAGTGATAGCACAAAGAAAGTATTTCTTTTCTTTACCTAACTAAATTTCAGTTGACCTGGTTAACAGTACGAGAATAATATATTACGCAAATAAAACTAATTTGAAGTAAATATAAATGCAACTTCTGTAGAAGTCACCGTTATCCTGTTTTCACGTCGTACGGGTTCACACGCAAACGTGGGTGTTGGTTTCACCACTTCACTAACGACTTTACCTCTTACCTCTTTAGGTATTTTCTTCTTGTTAAGAAATTGCGTTTTTATTGCAACGTTTTGTGATTCTTTCATTAATCTCATCTTTTAAGGTTCACCGATAATCGTTCCTAAACAAAAGAATTTCTCTTGTTCTTGTATTCCTTCCACCAATATCAATTTACTGATTTTATTTTATAGTTTCTATTATGGTTGATTTTAATTTCTTTCTATTCATTTTCATTTTAAGTTTCTGGGTCCTCTCATTTAGTATATTAATGTTTTACTGTAATTCAGTAGCATGCGGTCTGAAATTGAAAACAACCGATATTATTTTAGTGAAAAATGAAATTAATTAAGAATTTGAAAAGAAATGATTTCCCCGTTACGTAAAACATATGTATACGTCTAACTGCATAATTATGGTTTTTCGCAAGGCTTTGGATATGGCTCATAGATAACGCATATGAACGGAACTAGTAAAAGGTGAAAAATATAATTAACTCAGCGCAATAACATTAACAGGTGCGTGGTTGTTTACTTTTAAAGAAGTTGCGGCTTATACCCTTCAACTTGTTACTATGCTTATTAAGGCTTGGTATACATCTATGGAGCTAACCAAGACTATCGTAGCTATTTCACATAACAGCATGCAGGTAGGGGACCTTAACTTGACTATTGTAATAAACGTTTGTCAAATCGTCATTATTACCGCGATAGAAAAGATAATTAGTGGATTTTTTTATACATCCGTCGTAATACGTCGTAATTTGCTAATGTTTTCAAAATATTTTATTTATATATTTTATGTAAGGAATGTGGGATTGTTTGTAACTATTATTTGGCTGAGGGTTGAAAAACATGTGTTTTGAGGTCTGACTAGCCGTTGTACGCGTAAAATAAGTAATTTTTTCGGTACAAACCGTGATCAAAAGATATCTTTGTTTGTTACTTGGAAACTCGAGAGAGAAATGTTACGGACGAATGCATATTTTTAAAATTAAGCTGTCGTGTAATAATTAATATGAAAATGGTTCAACGTAAATTAATCTTTCTTGTTTTTATATTACTTTTCAAAAATGGGAGTTGATTGCGAACGTAAAGTTAGTTAAGTTTGAAATCGGGGGAAAGGAAGTTACAGTTAGAGTGTCAATCGAGCCAGATCGATGTTGAGTTAATGAAATACCTTCATTGTAAACAGTTCGTCTTTAAAAATATTTCGTGTGTGTACATTTTCTTTTGAATTAATCAGCACTAATTTGTCTTTTCTTTCGGGTTAGTTGTAATGCATTTTTCAAATATTAATCTATAAATAACAGTCACCCTTTTTGAAGTTAAAATGCGTATGTTAACCACGTGTGTCTGTGATCAATTTAGAATATATATATATATATATATATATATATATATATATATATATATATATATATATATATATATATATATATATATATATATATATATATATATATATATATATATATATATATATATATATATATAGGTATTTTATATAAATGGAGGCTGGCTGAAAACAAGCCTATGTAACCTATTAAACATCGAGCATTGCCTTGCAAAGCTATCTTATTCGCACGCGGGCTCCTTAAGTTGAAACCTGTTAAAATGAAAGACAGTACAGGGTCCTTTAATCTGGTAGTGGAGGGAATTAGCATTGTTGTTTGTTGTTTATATTTATATCTGTGTAGAGGTGGACTGATGAACGGGTACATGATACCGCTTAGGTCACTAATTGTAAAAGGCAATTACCAAGTGGGTATACACTCCCGAGATCAGATAATCATTAAACACCTCGAATTTTATTTTTATTGTTTTTATTGTTGTATAGATGAATGTGTAACCTGAGAAAAGAGCACTGTATTTTTCTAACGCCCTCAAATTTAAATATCGGTCCCGATGTTGTGATTTATTTATCTTATTTAACTCACCCTTGTAAGGCTTTGTTTTAATGAGTTTTTTTTGTCAGTTTGTTTAGGTAGAATTATTTGCTTGTGAGCTGATTTCTCTTTGTATGTGATTTATTGTAATTTGACTTATGTATTTTGTGCTTTGGTGGTCACTAAACAATTGGGTACTTGTAAATTACTTCACAGTTTTCTTTTGGCCTTGCCTTTACCTTATTATCACCTGTGTAACTTTACTGTTGTTGTATTTTATGTGTACCGTAATTTTCGCTATTGTTTTATGTGCTTATTGACTTAAAAACCGACATGATTGGTTTTAAAGGGCCACATGTTTGGTATTACAATTTATGTTATGATCTTTATTTTGATTATTTATGACCCAATTGAGAGTGTGACTACATGTGATTTTTTTATTATTGTGTTTATGTGTAACTAAACTGCATTTTATTCATTTTCTTTTAATGTTATAATTTTTTACTCACTTTAACCTGATTTAATGGTGTTTTGTTATATATCTATCGGTTTCATTGTTTTTTTTGTGTGTTATTTGATTTAATAATGTGCAATTACTTATTTATGAATAAAATGGGTTTTATTAGAGGTTCTTTCCTGCAATAGTGCATTAACGGGCCAAACCACCGCTGCACGAAGCTCGTTGATTTTAATTTGAGTAGTTTAATTTTTTTTACCAGCCCCTCATGATGCAACAGTTCCCTCATCCAGTCTATCTAATTTAGATAGCACAACGTACCTACCACTAGACCACCACTTCATTAGATCAGATTTGAGGTTTGCGAGTAATTAAATATCAGACTTGTAAATAAATTCTAATATTTTAATTATTGCCAGGAAAGTCAAAGTAAGGCTGGTAATTAATTTGAGTAATAGTAACATTATTGTTAGTCAAGTCAAGTCAAGTCATATATTTAAACAGTTTTCAAGTGACTTACTCTTAGATCGTTTCAACAAATCCATACAGTATGTGTCTATTACACTGGAAATCTGTAGACTAAAATCACTCAACCTATAACAGATGGATTTGCATATGGCCGGTCAGAAGTACCTCCCTCGAGATGCGCATGAAATTCGTACGGTAGTGGTCTTGTGCATCGTTTCCAGCGATAAACACAGTAGTGCAGTGCCGTATTAAGCTAGTGAGTAACGGAGTTTAAAAGTAAATTAACTAAATGTGTTTTACACATTCAAACTCGCGAAGTGATCTATAATGTATTTAAATATATGCAAGAAGAAAAACCTTAAGGAGTACGCAAAATCCACTGAATCACTGAATGAGTTATATGAACGCGTTATTGCTGCAACGGGTGTTTCTGAGATAAGTATTAGACGAATTGTTAAAGAAAAAGGTGAAATAAACACAGGTGCCAGTTCATCTTCTACATTTCCAAAGAAAAAAAAAATCCCAAAACAGACTTAGACGATGCAGATAAAGGCATGCTGCGTAGAACAATTTTAAATACCTTTACTGCTGACAAAATTGTACCTACAATGCCATAATATACTGGAGGAATAGATTCTGTTAGTAGTAAAAGGTATGGGCTTTCGTTGGAGACAGACAAAAACCAACAAAAAGCTTTTAATGAGAAAACACTGACATTCGTCAGTTAAGAGTGTCATATTTGAGTACCATTAAAAGCTACAGAAATGAGAAAAGACCGATTATACATATGAATGAAACTTACTTCCACAGTTGTCATAACTTCCAATGAAGGATTAGCAAGGCCTAAAGGTCTAAAACTAATTATTGTTCATGTTGGCTGCGAGATGGGTTTAATTTCGAATTCTAAATTGATTTTTAAGTCTAATCACACAACAAGAGATTAACATCACGAGATGAATTATGATAATTACAAAAAAAATGGTTGTTTGAAAAATTAATTCCTAACTTGCCTCCAAAGTCTGTACTAATACTTGACAAGGCTCCTTATCATAATGTCAAAAAAGATAAAGCACCGAATTCTAATAGCAGGAAACTAGTTATAATAGGCTGGTTACTTCAACAATAACATGTTTAACTGATTTATGTAATATGATTAAACTCCATAAGCCAACAATTAAAACGTTCTAGATAGATGAAATGTTAACACAACATAACCACAGTATTTAGCCATTACCGCCATACCACCCAGATTTAAATCCAATTGAGTTAGTATGGGAATCTCTTAAACAATATGTGGTACAAAAAATTTTATCATTCACTGTTAGAGATGTTCAACAGTTATGTGATAACTTTTTTGATGAATTTAGTGCTGCTGATTGGAAAAAAATGTTGTGACCACGAGATAAAGTGGGAGCAAAAGTTTTTGAAGCGGAACCTGCCATAGACGAAGTTGCAGACCAGTTTATTATTTGGGTGAAGATTCTGAATCGCAGAGTGAAGAGGAAGTCAGTGATAGTGATTGTGAATAACTTCTTATATTTCATCTCCTGATGACGTTGACATATGTAACAAAACGCGTTTATGTGTATTTTTTATTTAAAACCTGTAATGGATTGGATTATTATCTTTACACCTACGAAATATCCAAATAAATTTAATGTCAAATTTACATTTAAGATTACGTTTCAGCGTTCCTAGAATTTACTTCAACTTATTCTTCAAAAATATATTATAATAATATTATACAATACATTTGGAATTCTATTAGTATACGAACATTCAGTTGTTAGAACTTAATGACTTCTTAATGAACCCAGTTATTTTCTGTATTGACGAGATATCTTTTATACATATAGAAAGTTAATGTGATTATAAACAGAAAGATAGAAAGTGTTATGTATGTTATCTCTATGCGTCCATCACACATTCTTGGCCGTTCTCTCCATTTACCGGTTCGTAACGCAAGAAAAATGATCTTTCGAAATTCCACTTTCATTGTAGTTGACATTACCCAAGGGTATACCAGTTCATACCGTACAATCGCTCCAACTCCTTTTACACACACGACGTGGCATTCTCTACTAATGGTATCGTACTAGTTCCGGTCAGTGCTGTGATAAGTTAACCTACTTGCTATAAACACAGCCGCATTTCCGGTTACCCCAGACGTGCTCAACGTAATTCTCTAGAAGCTAGGATCCCTATCCACAAGAGACTACCTTTTAAGCCAGCAAGGCGTGCTACGGCCACTAAGGGGCCTATGCGGTACACATACATGCTTCGATCATTTGGTTAGAAAGAAAATGTAATGCGTCGATCAAAATGTAGATCAGATAACTGTTTGGTTGTATCTAGGATGTATTTAGGACAAAAGCAGGTATGAAGAATGAAGTTGAACTAATGTAAACATGCAGAGAGAATGAGTTTTGAGCAGCGATTTAAAAGTCCACCAGATGATAGGTAACGAGCAAATGAAGAAAGGTGACATTAAAAGTTCGAGGATGTGGTTGAAAGGCACTGTTGTTAATTGTGGTCCACAGGTATGTGGAAGAACGGCTGTGGGAAAGCAGAAAAAGAACACTTGAAGAGAGAATCTATGACGCGTACATAGCAATAATTGCTGCAAAAAGTGAGGCGGAGAAAAAGCGTTTGCATGAAGGGTACAGGATAGAGAAAAAAAGAAGCGAAAATCAGTAAGGACGAGTAAGAAGGAATTGATGTCGGAAGAAAAATACAAAACGATTTTGAATAAAATAAGATTCTTTTTTGGCAGTAGGTAAAAACGCAAAGCAGGGCGCAATAGCAGTGCTGAATAGCATAAAGGAGATATTATGCGATGAGAGAGGATTGACGAAATGCTGGCAAGAATATTTTGAAACGTTGTACGGTGTTACCCTGTAACGCCATATAGACCAATTAACAATTCTTTAAAATATTGACAACCAAAGATAGTGAAAAAATGAAAAGAGGCAATTTAATTCAAATAAGAGAAATATATTCCTGCTTTTATTCCCAATGTCTAAACGATTTACTGCCTAATATCCTCATTACTTAATAATTAAACAAAACATGCGATTTTCCTATTTAACTTTCCTCTCAAATAATTTGAAACAAACTTAGTCATTACAAATTTAGTCTTTCTTTAATTTATAAAACGCAAATGCAGTTTTTTTATGACTGCGTTATAATTCAACTGTACACTCACACAAAGCCTTAACACTTTGATCAGAGATACTGTACGTAACTGAAATGATTCATCATGTACAGACAAACTAAAAATGTAAACAAATTGATTATGCACCATAATTGTTTTACAAGCACCAGTATCTGCATCAAATTATACAAGTACACCATTCCCATTGAATTCTGTATAAATCATTGTTTACCTTATCACGTTCTACCTTTAAATTTGCTTACCAAGAAGATGCATATCTTCATCGTGACATATAAAACACTTCCACCCTCTTGCAGCCCTTTATGGTCATCTTATCTATAATTTGTTAAACATTTGGCCAGACTATGCATATTTGCACAGAACTCACCAAATACGTGTGTGTGCGTGTGTGTGTGCGTACGTGTGTGCGTGCGGGTGGGCGTATGGTGTGTATAAATATGTCTATAACGAACCTAAGCACGACCCTCACTCCCATAGGGGTGGTTTAATTGAGCTTGTATTACAGATGTGCGAAGTGAAGATAATGGGTGTTACACCAGTTTCTTGTTGCTTACTCAGAATCGAAGTGATTTTGGCAGATTTGTGATGAATTTGCCGTCGAACACAAAATTTGATCTGTATCATTTTGAATATGTAAAACCATGTTTTTCATAAAATGTAATTAATACAAAATTTATTATTAAATATATGGTTTTCTACAAATAGTGAAAATGATAGGAAGAGCAAATTACCTCGCTCCACACATTATATATAATGATTAACTTGTCTTTTACATTAATTACAGAAATTAAGACGTTTTACCTATGGAAATTGTTTATTAATCTGTTTACCATTGTTGATAAAGCCCAGATCTTGGCCAAACGTAAGAATTTCTTTTATTTTTGTACTATTATTCATTTTTATTTATGCAAAATTAAAAAGAACAAATTATTCTAATATAAAAATGTAAACTTTCACCATTATTACACATATTTAAAATATTTACCTTTTGGGTTTTGTGTTGTGTATTTTTTTATTTCGATAACACAGTTATCTTCGTCAGTAATAATACTACCTTTCAAAATTAGTGAAGATGTTGAAACAGTGAAAACGCAAACAAAAGCTCTGTCATTAATATAACAGTTTGATAAACGTATAAAGCCAACTATGGAATACAATTTTTGTAAATAGTAACTAGATTACTAATAAATTAAATATTGTTAAACTGTCTTGAAGATGACAAATCCGCATACCCTCTAACGGTCGAAGACTAACAGTGAAAAATGTCATAATCAAAGAACAAATTTAATCACGTTGTGAATGTTCGTATAAAGTTGTAAAAAGATTTAATTTGAAACTGATGAAATATACAATTACGATAATCCATCAAATCTAACAAATAAGTAGTTTTGTTAATAAATGCAAGTGTTATTTTACAGTACGAACACAATGTAGTACGTTTCATATAATTTTAATTTTAATTTCAACTACATATGTTAAATTATAATGTTGTTGTGATTCAACATATAGTTGGTAAAGCATTTACTTCACTTTTTAGGAACAAACACAGCAAAAAACCTAGGCGTACCAAAAACTGAAATTAAAATTATGACGTACCATTGTGCCTTTTTTTAATTATAAGGTACCAAAACCTATTTAAACGGAGATTTTCTTCTTGTTTATTGACATTATTAGGATGTTTGTATATATTAATATCTCTGGTTGACGTAATCTACAACATCTTATCTGTTCTTTACGTCTTGTATTTGTGGTTCCAATGTGTACCTCTCTACGTGACCAAGGCAACTTATACACTTCGGAAGATGATAATAGGTTTGAAACATCTTTAGGTGATGTTAGTTTAATTTTACTTGTAGGTTGAAAAACAGTTCTAATGCCATGGTTAATTAAGATTTTTCCAATTCTATCTGTAACATTAGTTATAAAGGGAAGAAAAGTAGTACCAACATTAAGAACTGTTTTTTTTCTTTGGTTATGTCGAGCAGGTGTAATGACATTATCACTATCATTAAGTGAATCTCCATTAGATTGTAAGAATTTTGTTAAATATTTATATTCATCTTTTTCCTGTTAGTCCTGTTATAGCTAATTGGGACATGGAAAAATTTGAAACATTAGCGTTACAAAATGCACCCAACAAACCTTTAGTTTGGTATAGATATTACGATGACATATTTGTTATTTGGACATGGAAAAGCACAACACGAATTTTTAATTTTTATAAATACCATCCTAGCACCTAGTTTATCACAGAAAAGGAAACTAATGGAAGTTTACCATTTTTTGACATACTGCTATCTAAAATTCTTTTTCATTTTTTTAAGGTTTACAAAAAGCCGACACACTCGTACCTTCATGAATTATCAAACCACCATCCACGTTAAAAAACTGGTGTAATAAAATCTTTAGTAGATCGAGCAAAACGAATTTGTGATCATGAATTTTTGAAAGATGAATATAAATATTTAAGAAAATCCTTACAGGCTTAATGTTGGTACTGCTTTTCTTCGTTTTATAACTAATGTTACAGATAGAATAGAAAGAATTCTCATTAATCGTGGCATTGGGACTGTTTTTAAACCTACAAGCAAAATTAAAGAATATTGAAATGCTTCAATTATATGATAAACTACCACAGCGCTATAATTTAACATATGTAGTTGAAATTAAAATTAAAATGACACAAAACGTTCTACATTGAGTTTTCACTGTCAAATAACACTAGTACTTATTAACAATGCAATTTCTTTGTTAGATTTGACTGGATTATTTTAATAGGTGTCAAATTTCTATTTGTGAATGCTTTTCTCAATTTCACAACTTAACAATTACATCAAATTTTGTTGAATATGCTCTTTGGTTATGACATATTTCACTGTTAACCTTCGATCGTTAGAGGGTGTTCTGATTTGTCGTCTTCAAGTCTACATAAAATTGTTTCGGAATCTTGAACAATTTTGAAACATAGTATTACTACTCACGAAGTGTTATCGAAACGTTTAGATTAAATAAAAAGTACACCATAAATAAACCCAAAAAGATAAGTAACAAACAAAATACACCCAAGTACCACACAAAATTAAAAAACACTGTACGCGTTTCAATAGCTACGCTATCACCATCAGCGGTAGACTAGGGCGAATTAAAGAAAATTTCTAATACATATACCATCAGTGAGTAACGCTTCGTTGCTTATCTGATAAAAGTGAAAGTTATTAAAGTTTAATGAGATCTGAGTAGCCTAAAGGTCCTTGATCATCATTATTTATCAGAATTTGTTTGTTTTTGAAGATCTATAAACTTTCATAACAATCAAGTTCGTGCTTATTACTAACATGTTTGATTAAGGATACCTTATCTGCTACATTATTTTTTTTCCAACATATGTAGGGCTACGACAAACTTATCCCAACGTTTATATTTTATATGAGCCAAATGTTCTTTAAAGCGAATGCTTTTGTGCGATTGTGAGTTCCCGACCTACCCTTCTTATCCGCTTGATCTGTTGAATTGTCTAAAAGAGTTCGCAAACTATTATCTGAAGTAGTGACTGTTTTCGAATTAATTTTGGAAAACATTTTAGATAAACCTTTTGTATAAGCAGGATAGTTAGGTAACTTTACATACTTTGTTTCTATTTGTTCTCTAGCGTTACCTAATGGGTGATAGTCAATTCAGCACTCGTAATGACCCCAGAAACTTTTCTAATTCATGTAATGGGTCAACTGAGCACCAGAGGGATAAGAAAATGAGTCAATTGAGCACCGGAGATAGGCCAATTGAGCACCGTCGATGTTAATTATTGACAGTGCTGAATTGACGCATTTTTGGGTTCTATCTCTATGCAGTATGAAATATTTATAAAATAATAAATAAAAATAAACCTATTTCGTGTGAAAAAAAAACAACCTGCGGAAGTGCCTAAGACTTTTGTCTTCTTTGCCAGGTACCAAAAAAAAATTACTAGAAAGCAACAATTCAATTTAAGAACCATATCTATATTTATAAAAATATTTACAAGTAAATATTATTTACTAAAAATACACAGTCAGATATATTTACAAAAATTACTTAAAGCTACAACTTATATCTATGGGAAATTCTCTTTACAAAATCATATTCACTAATATTACCGCTTTTTAGACTTTCGATACTGTTCTTAAGAAGGTCTTCTGCCTGTCTAACACGTCTGGTTTTTGGAAATACCCTAGAACTGACACTTTGGATTTTTATATATACATTCACTTGAAATTCTGTTAAACTATGTACAAATACATTAATATTTGGGTGGGTATGGTAAAATAAATTTGCGAAATGCGCATGGAATGATTCGCAAGGGTTCGTGGTTAAACTTAAATCCGAAGAGTTGCGTGACCACAGAATATGAGGAAAAAGCGAGTCCTCTCCTATATATGTTTCGACTAAATAGTCGGCTAGTTTCTCAAATGCTTTTCCTCTTGGAATCTCAGCCATAAAATTGTCAAAAAAACATTCTGATACCCTGCCGGAAGTAAGAAATGGCAAACCAAATAAATGTTGCAACCACTTCCCCTCATCACTGGTTTGACGATAAGTCTTTACTAAACCTAAATTTTGTATTTTTCGAAACCAACGTTGTGCTAAATGAAAGCGGCACCCAAATATTTTTACTGATGGCCACACAGTCTTAACGGTACGATGTATAGCAAGTTCGAAATCTAAGATCACTGTTGTTGGTTTTAAAAAGATATTTATTTTGGACCCTATATCTACGATAGTTGTAAAAAGTTTTACATAAGTACTAGTGAACTTATTAGGTAATAAGCAAAACAGCAGTGGTATGTAGTGACCATTACGAACACAATGCAAAGTAAATAGCTGGAAGAAGAATTTTGGGCAATACTTGAAAGTGCCATCCATGTAATAAGTATTTGAATCACTTAAACATTTTAAATTATTCTTACAACCGAAAATGATAATGTTACTTTCTACATCGTTATACAAAAGAAAATTCTCCTGCCTATCAGTTTCTATCTGCAGTAAATTTAAAATTTCATGGACTTACATTTTGGGGTATTTTGGGTAAGCAACTTGTTCTATTTCGACTTATGGTGCGTCGAATCAGTCGCAGGTCTCCTACTGTAAGATGTTCCTTAAAAGATGAACTGGCAATTTCTTTGTGGATAAATTTGCTAGGCCTCTCGAAAAGTTCTTCCACTGCTTTTCTTTTACAGGAGTTGCTTATCATTTGTCGGCCTGTCTTTTGAATGTCCGGCAAGTGGTTGTGATTGAGGTCGAAGTCTATTATATATGTGCTATCCACTAAAAAGATATATTATGTCATGTTCTTCACATACAGTATTATATGTTATACAGTATGTCGCAGGATTGATGTTGCAACAAAAAAAATTTCAGTTAATATTTCTTAAATTTTTTTCTAAAATATGCAGAAGTTCGTTTCAGAACAAGCAGGACTTAACTCAAAAATTTTTATTGATTATATCTCTTGTACATAACATCTATCCAGGGACGTATATACTGAGTACCTAAGTACTTCATTTTTTTTCTAATTTTATTTAAAAAGTTAAAAAGATAGGTACTTACCACCCGCAGTGTGGCACTTCGCTTTGCAGTTTGTTACGGTGCACACACACAAACAATTACCACTATTTAGAACTTTGCGATTCCTGAATTTAAAGTCATTGATTAATAACATCTTGTTACCCCGCTCACTTAAAATGACGTCTACAATCAGGTCCATTTTCAAATAAAGTAAAGTAACCACTTGAAAATGAAATGCTCACTACTGTTTGCAATCTCAGTGAACTGACTTAAAATTAGAAAAATATCTCCTTATAATGGTTCGGTTTCTACCCCTAAGCATGCATAGGTATTTAACAATTAATGCTCCGGCAAAACACTAATTAATTTATTCTTAAAATTCCTGATGTAATATTCCAGCTTACTTAATTACTTAATTACGGGCTTTTGGTAATTACATGCAGGTAGCTCGGTGCTGAATTGACGCATCTCTTGCAGCTGCACTTTAAACCGATATAATTAAGCAGTGCTCAGTTGACCCCTCATTACCAGGTAGGATTAAATTTGGTGCTGAATTGACGCGTACCCTACCTAACGTAGTTACGTTCTTAACCCTCATCCTATGTGTTTTCTTCCTAACCACAGTCCGCGCGGCCAAAGAATGCCTCGTGTCGCGCATGGATGTTCGTGCATTCGGCCGCACTCGTTAACGCAATAGCGACTGAAAGCATTACCAGTGGCGTCGGTGTCGCGTTTTCAATTATTCGTCACCAAACCACAAGAAATTTTAAAATATTTTATTTATTTGAATTACATATGAACAGTAATAGTTTAATATCACCTCATGCGTTTGACCAATTATTACTTGGACACTTTTTCCCAGTGTCGAACTCATATTTCTACACTCGCTTTTAAATCACAGTTGAAAACGAATTAACTAATAAAAACATTTTTGATTATACTAAGGAATGTCAACTATTAGGATTTCTTTAATGAGAGTTTAAGCAAAGGCCATTAGCATTACATGAGCCGCAAAACTACTTATTTATTTTACTATGTATTGTGAAAGTATTTGTTGTTTATACATATTTATCTAATAAATTTGAGTATTATGAGCTTTAAAATTCACGTAGGACACAAAATGGTTCACTGTCGTTTTGTTGCAATAATTGTAATAAAGTTAAATTAACAAGTACGTATGTAAATTAATAACAGAAATAAATAATTAATTAGTGTAATACATGATAATAAACGGAATGCGCTTTTTGTGGCGACGCCACTGACATACCTCGCTTAAGAGACTTGAAGTTGGACGAATGCGCATCCAACGTTCAGGCATTCTTTGGCCGCGCGGACAGTATATTCATAACCACTTCATCTGAAAACCCGTTGTATGCAGTAATTCCTTTAATAGTGTGCAATTCTTTATTATAATTTTGAACGGAAAGAGGAAAATTAGTGCTAGTTTCCTTACGATAAATATTTATATCTTGTTTACTACCATTTCTTGTTGGCAGAGCATCAAGGAACGGGAGACTGCCATTTGCCTTATTTGCCTAAATTTAGGATTTAAAGTTTCTAAAAAGTTCTCAACTCTACATAACTTTCACTTTCACCAGATAAGCAACGAAGCGTTACTCGTTGATGGTATATATATATATATATATATATATATATATATATATATATATATATATATATAAAAATTTTCTTTAATTCGCCCTAGTCGACCGCTGATGATGATAGCGTACCTATTGAAACGCGTACGGTGTTTTTAATTTTGTGTGGCACGTGGGTGTATTTTGTTTGTTACAGATCCTGCTACAGTTCCAGTGTTCCAGATTTTTCAAAAAGATAAGTAGTTTAAACATTATTTTAATAAGTGTAGTTTCAATAAGTTCTTGAACTAAAAACCTATTTATTCTACTAATCCCAATGTATTAAAAATAATTCAACCTACAGTGAATTACAGTAATCACAGGTACGTAATTCAAATTACTTACATTCCTAATTTCGTCCACAATAAAATATTTAAGTTAAAATAGAAGGTATACAGGGTGAGTGTCTACTGCGTGGACGGAGGATTTCTCCTCAACTATTAGTATAGACATTTATATCTGTATCACTACCCGTTCTGCAGATATCGTCACTTTAGTACCAAAATAGAGTTAACTTTGGAACCACGATAGGATTAGCTTACGCGAAATTTACTTGTTCTCAATTTTTTCAAATGCAACACTCTGCATATTTTATGTTTGATATTGACATCCCTTAATTAATTAAAATACCTCTTCAGAATTACTGGGTTAGGACTCGTAGGACAAAAAAAAACGGTTTTATGAACGTTTCATTTAATTACTTAAACTTCTTCAGGCTACAAAGAAACTAGAGTGTTGACATAAAATTGTGGCGTGATAAAATAATGAGCCACCTACCTTAGAAAAACCCAATAAATGACCACAACGGTAGGACACGTCATAATTATTCTATTATGGGGTTGGTAACTCAATCTGTAACATTACACTATTAAAACCATATCCACAATACATCACGTTAAAATTTACCTATTAGTTATATTATATAATTCACAAATTAAAAAAATTTTCTAGAACGCAGCAAATTAGCTAGTTCACTAATTACTTATCACAATGATAACATGTTATTAAATATTCATGTACGCATGCTAGAACTGATTATCTATACAGAATTTTTTACAACACAATAATTTATACGTTAGTTTCTATTATAGTACATAACAAGGCCGAAATAAATCTAACCATACACACACATTCATCTATATGGCTCAATTAATCTAAAGAAGATTTAGAGTACGTGGCATTAAGCAATTATAATGGCAATCCAATAACAACAGTAGATTTAGTGTTTATTATTTTTTTCTCCTCTTCCTTTTTTTGTAATCAATTAAGTGTTTATAAATGTTACTTAGATTATTAACGTCTGTCCTGAAATTGATACTTTTTTCATTAGATTGAATATGTAACATTTCCGAGATGAGCCTTTTAGAAAAATTATCTTAACGCTAGCATGTGTAGTTAACGCCGTTTTGTTACTTTTGCTAATTAGGTTGTATGGATTACAATCATTTTTATGGTTGTTAATTCCATTAATTAAGTATTGTATTGTTTGTCCAATGTAACATTTATCACACTCTTTACAATTAATCTGGTAAACTAGATTAGAGTTATAAAATTTTGGTGTGTTGTCTTTAAGTTTGGAAAATAGACTGTTATTCGTTTTTTTTGTTATATAGAACAATATTATTGTTGTTATTTTCAAAAATGATTTTTAGTTTCGGTATATTAATTAGTTTTTTGTAAGTGCAAGCGTGGTCTCCAGATTCTCCGTTATTGCTGTTATGTTTATTGTTATCTTTGTGTAATATTCCATTAATAAGCTCCTTTGGATAATTATTTAATTTAGCAATCTTTTTTATTCTGTCGAAATTATCTTTATGTTTAGATTGATCGCTCAGTTTGATCACTTTATGTTTCAATGACCTAATAATACCTATTTTTTGGGATATAGGGTGATTTGAATAAAAATTAATGATTCTATTAGACGCTGTAGGTTTTTGATACCAATGAATGCTAATAGTATTATCCTTGTTACGAATTAGTAATAAGTCTAGAAACGGAATAATATTGTTTTTTTCTTGTTCAATGGTAAATTTTAGGCTATGGTAACATTCCTTACATTTTTTAATTATTAATTTATCTTGACCTATAGGGATAGCAGTTATAATGTCGTCTACATAACAATACAGGAATGGTACGTTAAACGGTAAGGTAGGTATGATGGTAGTAAGTAAGTCATTCATCACTATATTAGCTAAAACTGGAGATGCAGGGTTCCCCATGGCACATCCAAAAGTTTGTGAATAGCATTTATTATCATATTGAAAATAACTTGAACTAAATATAAACGTTAATATATCTTTAAATAATTCATTACTCAAATTCGTCAACTTAGATATTTGGATCCAAAACTTGTCAATTAATGTGACAGTTAATTCTAACGTTACATTTGAAAAAAGGGAAGTGACATCTAGTGAAATTAATGTGTAATTATGTGGTAGGTTTGCACTTTTTAGTTTGTGACTAAGGATTCTGAATTTTTTATATTATACTTAAAACTAGAAGTTTAAGTAATTAAATGAAACGTTGCTCATAAAACCGTTTTTTTTTTGTCCTACGAGTCCTAACCCAGTAATTCTGAAGAGGTACCTGTATATTTTTTCACATTTCGATTCCCCATGAAAAGTAGATACTAATTGATAACGGGCTTCATAGCCATAAGACGGGCCCTTCTTGAGGTATTGACGCTTTATTTGGAAATGTTGACATACAGAAGAACACATAAAACGAAATCCATCTACTGCGTGGACGGAGGATTTCTCCTCAACTATTAGTATAGAAATTTGTATCTGTATCACTACCCGTTCTGCAGATATCGTCACTTTAGTACTAAAATAGAGTTAACTTTGGAACCACGATAGGAGCGTTGTCACCATGATTTTGTAAATCTGTTTATACCACCGACTATTAATAATGGTCTACTAACAAACAAACTGGGAAATTTTTCGAGAAAACATGTAAAACTATACAGAATGATTAACTTACGCGAAATTTAATTTTTCTAAATTTTTTCAAATGCAATACCCTGTATATTTTTTCACATTTAGATTCCCCATGAAAAGTAGATACTAATTGATAACGGGCTTCATAGCCATAAGATGGGCCCTTCTTGAGATATTGACGCTTTATTTGAAAATATTGACGTACAGAAGAACACATAAAACAAAATCCTGAGCAAATAAGAAAATGCGAATGGCAAATAAATTCTTCAACTGATAGGAAAGCTTAATTAATAACTAAACAATAAAATAATTCTCTACACCTAAAGATAAGTTGAACAAGTAAATATAAATAAATAAAACCATAAATTCAAATTAAATGTTCAAAATGCTGACCACGAAAGATTCATTCGCAACAACATAAGAGGCGAAATGGATTGAAACGCAGCTCTATTTGTATTTTTCATATCTTCGCTTGTGGTGGGAGGATGTTGGTAAACTTTTTTTTAACGTAGCCCCAAAGGAAGAAATCAAGGGGCGTAAGATCCGGTGATCTGGCTGGCCAGTTTTGCACACCACCTCGTTCTATCCACCTCATCGGATAATTTCTATCGAGATTGATTGCATAGTGTGGAGTGGCGCCATCCAGTTGGAACCACATCGTACGAATATTATCTACCTCGATATTTTCCAAAAGCTCGGGTAATCATTTTCCAAAAACTGTAAATATCTTTCTCTAGTAAGACTCCCATCAAAGAAAAAGGACCAACCACATTAAAATTGATTACTCCACCCTACACATTATCTAACCATCGATGCTGGTGATCAGCAACTCTTAAGATGTGTGGATTAGTATCTGAATAGTGACGATAGCAATGTGTATTAATATTGTTATTATTGTGAAAAGTTGCCTCATCCGTAAATAGAATGTTATTAACAAAATTTGGTCCTTCATTTACTTTAGTAGTTACCCATTGGCAGAAAGATTCACGATTTTGAAAATCTATTTCACTTAAAGCTTGATGTTGCTCGATATGGTAAGGATGCAATTTGTTTTTTTTTTTAATAAAGCTGCGAACTGTATTTTTATTTAGGTCTGGGTGTGTACTTAGCTCTCTGGAACTAATTTTCGTATTTTCTATAAGAGATACCACAACTTGAAACTCAATTTTCTGCAGTTGGGCTTGTTTGCGCGCTTGGGATAACACACACTTCCATAATTTATAAATCTCTCAGATACATTCATAAACGATTGTTTCCGCGGCTGTCTTCTCTCTGGGTATCGTTCATAGTACAAACGGGTAGCCAGCAAATCATTTCCTTGAGCTTCGCCGTAAATAAAGAACATTGCGACCGTTTCTTCTTTGTAAAAATTCATTTTATACAAAAATTGACAAAACGACAATCCAAAAACACACAAATAAATGGAACACTATTTTAATGATTATACAAACGTCAAAACAATAGATGCAATTGTTCCTCTTTATTACAAGCGGCTAGCCTACCTGATTTGTTTTGTTGAATCCTATTGTCATAGTAAATTTGTATTTAGAACATTTTTACGTAAAAGCGTCAACATCTCAAGAAGGGTCGGTCTTATGGCTATGAAACCTATTATCAATTAGTATCTACTTTTCACAGGAAATCGATGTGAGAAAAAATATACAGTGTGTTGCATTTGAAAAATTGAGAAAAATTACATTTCGCGTAAGTTAATCATTCTGTATAGTTTTGTATGTTTTCGAAAAATTTCCCAGTTTGTTTGTTAGTAGACTATTATTAATAGTTGGCGGTATAAACAGATTTACAAAATCGTGGTGACAACGCTCGCATCGTGGTTCCAAAGTTAACTCTATTTTGGTACTAAAGTGACGATATCTGCAAAGTGGTTAGTGATACAGATACAAATTTCTATACTTTTATTCTAAATGTAACAGGGAATGCAAAAATACAAAAATATACACGGTGTTCCATTTTAAAAAACACAGGTTTAGGTTGGCATATTTTTGTCAAACACCCTGTGTATACCTAAATATTTTTAAAATGTAGGTCCAATGACCCTGTATTACCACACCAAAATTGGTTTTGATATCTCTAATAGTTAAGGAGCAATCCTCCGTCCACGCAGTAGACACCCATCCTGTATATTATAATTATAATCAATGCATAGTCATCATGACGAAGGTTAGCAACAACGTGCTTGGTTAAACGTTAACTCTTAGGGTTAAGCTGTTTAAAAACGGTGTTTACACAATGTTTTGTTATAGGTTTTACATTAAACGTTTTAAAGCATTATAACTTTTTATGTTGCACATTACATATCTGAAATTGATTATTGTTCAATAACAAACGTGGTCAATATTTATATTTTTATAGCAGTAACCCTCAGTTGCACCCCATCTATATTTAAAACAGCCATATTACTAGGTAGCGTAATTTCTGCACTTCTACTACCTTTGTTTCCTGTATTGACTATTCTGTTTCGCGTTTTAATTAATTTTATCCAAAAATTTTTAAATCACAAACAAAATTTGAGGGGGGCTGCTTAGTGAGGCCTTAAGGAATTGAAAGTTGTAGGTGTATGGTTTTATTATTGAATTGTCAATCGTTATTAAATTTGCCGTTATTATGAGTTAACATTTTTGTCTTAAATGGCTTCAAAACCTCCCTGGAGCACGATATTACTAACATATAGAATATATATGACTGTTGTCATAATTAATCAGCATTCTTATGTTTTGTTGATTGTTGGAATGAGAAACATTTGTTCTTTATTCATGGGGAATGTGCGAAAATGGAAAGCAGAATTTTAATGAGTGGTATACACAATCCACATAAGCCACTGACTAGAAAGAGGAATAAAATACAATGTTTCGCGTTTTGGACATGCTACATGTAAAAAAAACTGTTATTGTCCTAATGTCTTCCTTCTCATTCACAGTAGTTCAAACATGTACGAATAACAAGCAAATAGGAAGTAGAATAAAAAATAGCATTCTGCCTTGCGCCGTTGAAGCAGTCATTCTATTTGCAATAAAATTGTGTTCTGACGAAGCAAATAATAATTTTATGCAAGTAGAAAACAAATAATTTACGTTTTATTAAACTAAATTGCATTCTGTACAACACTTAACCTTTGATAGTAATGTGAGAGTACATTTCATCGAGATACAATTTAATTTTGTTTAGAGACTATGTAGTTTCCAGTTGTATATACCTACAAGTCGAAATTTCCATCTCACTGCACCCTTATTCTTAAATACTTAATTGGAAAGTTTTTAGTTGTGCAAGTTATCGCAAGTCACTAAATGATTATTAGCCCTAAATTTGGATTTGAAATTTTCCTCAATAGTTTTACATAGTACATTTCCAAATAATGTCTCTTGGAGAGCACTTTATTACAGCAATAATAATGCTAGTTTATATTATAGGGTTCTACATTTGACACTTTAAACCCAGTTTCTTGGGAATTGTAAAATTTTTATATATGTAATGTCTTCTCAATTTTAACTTTCGTATCAAACCACATGCTCCAGGGACCTAACGTCTTAATGTATTTAGATGAAACTATAATAATACTTATTAAGTTCGTGAATCTAGATAATATGTTTTTTATTTTAAAGTAAACTGTAAACATAATTTTGTAATAAAATAAGGATCCTTCAAGAAATAATCTTGTTCAAAAGCATTGTATAAACTTGAAACCGAACTGATAGTTCAAAGGTTGAGTAAGGCATGAGCCGCTTAATTAGATAATTCAGTTATAATCCCCTAGCTGTACGAAAACACAAACCAAGCATTATTATGAAACTTGTTAGACTTAATTTCAGTGTATCCAGGTATTTGTAGCGTTCAGAATTTATACATTTTAAACATAAACGTGACAGGAGAATGTTATACAATTTACTAGCATTAAATTTCTAAATATACTTTTTGTAAATTTTTTATGAGTCGATGAAAGTGCGAAAGGTTGTTCTAATTGGTAAGATTGGTACAAAGATCTTTTAAGTTATAGTTGGAAAATTCTGAGAACTACCACAAGCAGAAGCTTTATGAGTCGGGCATTAACGCTACATATTTTGTCTGCTTTATGTTGAATCATTTAAAGCACCACGGTTGGTAGCTTTTCAAGGAAAACAATGGCTTATCAGGGTCCGTTAGAAACGTGTATTGTGCAAATGTGATGGTAAAAAAGAATAATGAAAACTCGAAGTAATAGAAATATAAGGGCTATTATGCGCTATAATAACTAACCCCCTCATACTGAAGTTTGATGTTTATCTGTATTGACAAGTCAAATTGTATATTGTACAGGGGTTACCCCTTAGATTATAGAAAGGAATCTAAGGGTTACGCAGAGTGAATGAACACTGATATGTCGAGTCCTTATATGAACAATTTCTTAACGCATTTCACACGTACAAGTGTAGAACATGTAATTTAAATTATTACACGAAATATTAAACTTAAACAATTGCTTGGTAGTATTTAAACAGTTCTACTATTAAATACTATATTAACCATGACTTAACAAAAATTATTGAACATTTGTTAAATATGCAATAATTTTATTGTTTATTTTTAATACTTTATATGATACTACATGTAAATTGTACATGTGCAAGCTAACGTATTATTTATTAGGAGTAATAAAACACACTGTTATGTTATTACACAGTAGTTCAATTTTGCTAATCATTTAGTTCTCTTTTTAGACTAAATTACAATGGTATTACTTGTCAACGAACTCGATTCGTTACTTCCTGTGGGTGTACTTATGAGTGGACCAAAAGCCTGGAAACGCCCAATTATCTCGTTTGCTAGTCCGAATTGTACAAAATTTGGGATAAGCCTAGGTATTTAGGGAAACGGAGATTCCAAATCTGACATTTGCAATGTTGCCAAATTTGCCGTTTCTCTGATATTATTAGTCACTTTGGTTTTTTAAATACATCACCGTCTACATACAGGGTGGCGCATTAGTGTCACAAAGTCCCATATCTCCTTTATTTAAAGAGATACAAAAAAAAATTAAATACAAAAGTTGTAAGATATGTTCTGGTGAATATTCCAAAAATATTTTTAATTATACAGGGTAGATCATAAAAGCTTACAAGTAATTTAAAATTTTTTTAAATAGAAAACTATATATTATTACATATTTAGATTCTACATACAATTTTAGACACCTTTTTGTGTATAATGTCCTATACCTAAGTCTAACCGTTTTTGACAAATTTCAAATTTTTTGTCAAAATGACGTTTGCAGGCCAAAACATAGGTGGAAATCTTTTCTAAACGAAGCCTTTATCAATTAGTTATGGTTGGTTTCCTTGGAAATGGGGACCTACTCTAATAGGCTGTATTGATACTTTTGTAATACATTCATACAGGATGATCAAAAATGGACAATAAAAAGTAGATTCAAAAAAACCTATGAAGTCATTTTTTTTTAATGGAAACCCCCTATTTTTTTAATTCTATCTTATTTAGCATTAAAAATAAGGGTGACTGTATAAGAGTGTATATTCCAAAAAAATTGTAGTTTTTGAAATAATGACAATTTAACATTTTTTTATTGCAAAAAGGCTATACGGCTTTCAAGTTTTGTTGTTAGTTCGCCGTGACGGCGAGGCATGGCATATAAACATAATAGAGATCATCAGAAACGTCATTATTTATTGTCAGTTGATAATTTGTGTGATGCATTAGTGTATTTTATTTAGCAAATTGATTTAAAACTTGAATTAAAAATGTAAATAATGAATTTTTCGCAAGCCGAGATGGTTGACATGATCTTTGTTTTGGGAACTAGTGATAAGAATACGCTCTTAGTAAGAAGAGTGTATCAACAACGGTTTCCAGAGAGACGGCAACCTGAAAGGGCATTTGAAAAGCTTTTAGAGCGTTTTGAAAGAACTGGCAATGTGTTATATGAAAAAAATACTATGGAAAAACGTGCACAGACTTAGGAAAATCAATTAAATGTACTATTAACAGTGACCGAAAATTCACGTATTGGACAACGACCCATTTCTCAGCAGGTTGGTGTTGAACGACGTACGATACAGCGGATACTGAAGTCTCAAAAAATGCACCCCTATCACATTCAACTACTTCAAGAGTTGGTTCCTGAAGATTATCAAAGACGACTGGAATTTTGTCAATGGGCTCAAAACAAAATAAACGAACAAAGAAATTTTGTTCATTTGATTTTATTTACAGATGAGGCCACATTTCACAGAAACGGAAGTGTACACAGACACAATTTTCATTACTATTCTACCGAAAATCCACATTTTGTACGTGTTGTCGGTAATCATGTAATTGGACTATATTTTTTTGATCAACGAGTAACAGGGGAAGTATACTTAGACTTTCAGCAATTTTTTTTCCGTCCTTGATTTAAAAACAAGCTCAGGCGAAGAAACTGAATGTAAGGACAGGCATTAAATAATAAAGCCTTAAGAGAGTCTTGTTGTGATTGATATTTTTGTTCTGACAAAACAAGAAACAGTTATTCTTTTACTGGGAGTAAATTTACGAAAATTTTCACCATTGAATGTCCGCCGTTAATCTAGAAACAAGATCTTTCAAGTGAATGAAACATACGTTTTATATACTTATGGGATAATGATGAACCTATATCCACCCTTATCGGTGCACATCTTGGTCGACAATAAGAACTACGGTGTGGATTAATTTGCTTTTGAAGCTTTATTAGGTATATGGGGCCAATTCGAAAGCAAAAGCTATTTTGTTATATGTGTTACTGCGACGTAAAGAAAAAATAGTCGTCAGATATTATTGGTTATAAAAGACGCAAATGTCCGTAACACGTTGAAATAACACCAAAGAGCTACATATACAGTTTTTGCGAACAAACAGGCTCAAGTTTAAGCACACTTGATGTGGGTAGAAAATCATATAGGCCTTGCGACAATAAAAGTGTTGCTCAGAAAAAGTTACAGCCGAAAGAGTTAAAAGCAGAAGGTAGACATATGAGTAGTACGATGCCGTTTAAAAGAAGTAGTAGGCTGAAGGGATCAATGAACAAGTATCTGTTGAAGAAAATTATATTAGGGGACACTACTTATGTCATAGGTATGTTATCAAAAAAAAGCAGACCAAAGTTTAGACCCATTTTAATACATCTGCTAAGCAGCCGCCGTATTCTAGTTTAAATGAGTGTTTACACAAGGGACCAAACCTCAATATATATTTGGATACAAAGCAATATCCCCTCATAACTTAATAAGCAGACATAAAATAATATAATCTATTATTTTTATTTGCCCCCTAGATTTGGGGTGTTTTATTATTACACCAAAAATATGCTTGTATTAACCTCAAATCTGATTATATGTCAAAATTAATTTAACAGTTGCCACATTTAATTGAGGTGAATAGTAACCATTCATCACTGTATACGCTATGGAAACGGATATTTAAAACAATCGTCATTTTTAATATTTAAAAAAGTCATGTCAATATGAACTAATCAAATTTGACGTTAGTGAAAAATATTATACCAACTTTGTAAAAATAACTCCCAAATCTAGGGGACAAATAAAGAAAAAATAGATTTATAATAATAAACGTTCAGGCGCCTTTACTTAATTTTCTTTAGTGTACAACGTTCGAAAGCTGGTTTAAATATTAAATTCTACGTGAAACTAGTTTGAACTTTCATGAACACTAAATTCCTTTAACACCTTTAATTAGTCATCAAGAAAAAATTATATTACACCTTTCGCGAAATACGTATATTAATCCAAATTGCAGATAGTGTTGTCAACGAGGGAAACCAACACAACAACAATTTAAGTTTCCATTAGCACACAACAAAATTTTACGTTGGGCCTCTTAAACCGATTACATTTATCTACCTTCCCCAATACCCTCTTACGGTAACCTAATCTTTACAGCATCACGATAGAATATTTCGGTAATCAATTATTATCGCTCGGCAGGCTAAGTTCATCACGATGGTCCCCTTTGGGCCATATCTTTACAAATCGACAAATGCCAAAAATGGAATTTTCGTAAATTCACTTATACCTCGCAGTTCCATGACGATAAAAATATAAAAAAAAAGATTGTGTGAAACGCCAAGCATTGAGCATTTACTTTTTCACTTTCCTAACGAATAGGGCGATAATATATTCATCTCACACACCACAGTTTTACTCTCGATTTCTAAACATTGAGCTGCGAAATTCGATGAGAATTTCCAACCGACGATATGTAGCTACTCTAAAGAAACCGCTACTTTAACAAAATATCGCTATCCTATAACGTAATTTGCTGTATATTATATATATATATATATATATATATATATATATATATATACATATACATTTCGGCGTCTTCCATGTGTTAAATCGATGTTCCGGGTACTGGTCCGTGTTGGTGCTGATGATGCAGTAGTGTCAATACTGTCAGCTTGATGTTTCTGCAAGATCCCACTTGCCATCTTCTGGATACGTAATAATTATATAAATTCAGAGGCTTGCTGTTGTTGGGTTGCTCTTACTACCGATTAGATTGATTTCAATTACTGCGACACCACATACAACGATCAGCTGACTTTTGGTTAGGGAAAAACGATGATGATATACATCTTTAAAGTGGTTGTAACAATTTGTAAATTTGTAAATAAAGTTCCTTCCAAGATTACATTTGCTAGGTCTAAGAGGCAATACTTTATGTAGTTCTAGATATCCAAACTAGAACACAGGAACAAGTCCAGTTAGGCCAGCAAGTGTGAAACCTACCGAAATTTCTGTACCTAAATAAACAGCTAGCCAGGGTTTAAATTGATTCACTGTGTCTGTAGAACACGACTAGGTATGAGTACATGTGGGGGAGAAACTATGTTCATACCACATAAAACTGGAAAAAGGAATGCAAGAAAGAGACAAATATAAATAAAACAATAGAATTCACGAAATTTATCTAACAAGTGCAAAACGTGGTTGTTTATGGCAGGCGACGTACAACAGTTGTGGAGTGTCAAAAACCTTCACCGTTATGATCATTGATATTTTCAATTATATTTCGTATTTATACTGAAAAACCAAAAAAAAACATTTAATGAATAGCTAAGAAACGTGTTTGTTACACGTACCTGATTCCCGAAAAAAAAACTAAAATAGAGCGATAGAGTGCACAAGAAAACGTATGTTTTTTTAAATTTCGAATGAAATAAAAAATTTTAATGCTTGGGATTTAATTATAATGGTTTTTTCAGTATAAAATGACCTAATCACCTAATTAAACAATATCACTTCAGAAAAGGAAAATCAAAGATGTGATAATCTGAAATCTTTAGAATCTGTACAAATAAGTTTAGTTCTGTTGCCTGTCCATACTCTACTACATTTGCAGTTGCAACTTTTAAATCAGATTAGTACACATGCGTAACGTGTAATTACATGTTTATTGCTCTCGTGCACTAAACAATAAGTTTATGCACTACAAAAA
The DNA here is from genome assembly GCA_036346205.1 of Vesta saturnalis. Taxonomy (NCBI): domain Eukaryota; kingdom Metazoa; phylum Arthropoda; class Insecta; order Coleoptera; family Lampyridae; genus Vesta; species Vesta saturnalis. The sequence continues at coordinate 1,979,927 of JARFJB010001627.1, read as the reverse complement.
ATGAAAAATACGTGTTTTGAATGAACGCAGAAAAATGTTTTTGAAAATTTGATGATGTCATCACATTTTAAATTTTGTTGGTAGCACTGAGTAAGAACATGTCAAACGGCTCTAATATGTATGACAGGAAAGGTTCATGTATGAACTAAAGATTTTGCGAGTTTGCTGGTATAGACCAGAAATAAAGAGTTTCTGGGCGACTGTCAGAATTACCAAGTCAGGGTTGCCGAACGGAAGCACAAAAAAGTTATAATTCTAAGGATGTCAATGAAAACACTCAAAAACTGCAGAAAGTGTCCTGATTTCTATATTTCAATACCCAACCAGCTGTTCCCATGACGCATGACACAGTGTCTCAACGAAAGGGAAAATTACTAGAATTGTATAGTAAAAATAAAGAAAATGGAATATTTTTATTATTAATTTATTTTATTTTTATTGTAAAGAACAATGATTCAAAATCGTGAAAGCTTATATTTTCATATGTTTGATACTGATTTAAATAATTAATAATTCACTTTGATTTTGTGTTCATGCCATTTTATTGTTGTGAATATTAACATTAACCTAACTTTAATGTAGGTAAGCTGTAATAGTTAATAATTATTGTATCCTCCGGTGTCCTGTACAAAATCTGAAGTGGTGAATAGCATACAAAAAAATTTTCTTCGGACAAGGAGATAGGGGGTGCTGTACCAGTGCAACTCGCCTGGGGTTCGAGAAAAATTGTGTAGCACGCATTGTTGGTGACGAGGTGTGTATAAGCCTAGCGAGAACTGACATCCAGAAGCCAGGATATTATTGCTTATGATTAGCCGCATATAAGGTAAAAATTCCGATCATGGACTAATTTTCTAGCTTAAGTAGAATCATGGAATTTCACAAGAAGAAATGCTTGACTACCCTTATAAACCATATTTTAAGAAAAAGTGTGTATATTACGAATTACTAATGTAAACTTATTAATACTCGTATATAAGTATTATATTGAATATGTGATGTTATTGTTCAAGAAAAACCTTATTTATCAGGCTTGTAAGATATTTTTAATTGTTCTAAATTATAACGATGTTACTCAGTTCTGTTTGAATTTAGTACAATTGCGATACTGATAAAATCAGTAACAAAGTTACTCAACCTAAATAATTCTATCTGTTTAATTAAATGTAGTAAGTAGAATTGTTTTGCAAAAAGCTTTACATTTTGCAACTGTGCTAAAGGCAATGAAAAGTTCTATTAATCCCGTTTTTGCAGGAAATTCGTTATCTACTTTTACAGAAATACTCCACTAACTGACAGTAATCACTACAATCAATTAATGTTTTAAGAGCAAATTAGTGATTTAAAATTTTATGTGTTGTTTGTCGTCAATCTTTAAATCTGTACTGTGAAAAAATAAACCTTTAAGTTTTTTATAAACAAACACTTTCCCTACTTAGATTTCTTGAATTTAGTTATAAATAATCAAATGATAGAACGCATGTCAGTTCGACAATGACATGGTCATAACAGTATATGCATTATAAAAATTTTAAATTAACACATAAGTAAAAGATTGCCTCGTGTGGGATTTGAACCCACGACCATTCTTTGCTAGAATAGGACTCTACCATCTGAAATATCGAGAGATAGTTTCCCTCAGTTCAAACCTAAACTCTAAGTACCTTACTAGTTAGATGTTATATAATTTTAATTTAAGTAACCAATCACTTTTGTGGCGAGAACTGTGGAAGCTTGTATTTTCAAGTTTCTTATAAACTCACAAGACTGGAATACAGAAATCGTTGCAGGAAATGATAAAAAGTATATTGTTACTTAAATTAAAATGATATACGTAACATCTAACTAGTAAGGTATATACAGTTTAGCTTTAGGATTGAATCGCGTGGAACTAGCACCCTCGATAGCTCAGGTGGTAGCGTAGCGGCAACATTTTTCTGTATGTACGTTAAAAGATAATTTAAAAATGTAATGTATATACTGCTATGGCTATGTCATTATTGAACTTAGATTCATTCAAATACTTTCCATTATTTAATTTATATTAATTCCTGCCTATAGCAACTACAGTGAAACCTGTATAACTGGGATCTCAAGGTACTTCAGATTTTTTATCACTTATAAAGGTTTTACATTTATCCAGTTTCCCAAATAGGTAGGTTTGAAATGACAGATATCTTTTTTATAGAGGGTCTCGCTAAGATAGGTCGAAATGTACTGTTTTCCATTTATGGAAGTAAAATATTAATGAAAAATGCGTATTTTGTGTTGTTACATACATATTACACAAAGCACGTGCGGATTAAATTCGAATGTTTGTACACAAACGTGTCGTAACCTGTCCAAACGTGATCAATCGTTTTACTTATAGGGGATATTAAGCTACAAAGTCCCAATTATAGAGGTAAACTTCGAAAAAATCCAAGA
>JARFJB010001627.1:1920000-1960000 GCA_036346205.1 Vesta saturnalis | reverse complement strand
GTGTGTGTGTGTTGTGTGTGTGTGGGTGTGTCTGTGCGGGTGTCGGTGTGGGTGGGAGTGTGGGTGTCGGTGTTGGTGTGTGTGTGTGTTTGTGTGTGTGTGTGTGCGTTAGTGTGTGTTTGTTTGTTTCTGTGTTTGTGTGTGTGTGTGTTGGTTGTGTGTCTGTGTGTGTTTGTGTGTGTGTGTGTGTTGTGTGTGTGTGTGTGTGTGTGTTTGAGTGTGTGTTTGAGTGTGTGTATGTGTTTGTGTATGTGTAGATGTGTGTGCGGGTGTGGGTGTGGGTGTGGGTGGGAGTGTCGGTGTTGGTGTATGTGTGTGTGTGTGTTTGTGTGCGTGATTGTGTGTGTGCGTGTGTGTTTGTGTGTGTGTGTGTGTGCGGGTGTGGGTTTGGGTGTGGGTGGGAGTGTAGGTGTCGGTGTTGGAGTGTGTGTGTGTGTGTGTGTGTGTGTGTGTGTGTGTGTGTGTGTGTGTGTTGTGTGTGTGTGTGTTTGAGTGTGTGTGTGCGTTTGTGTGTGTTTGTTTGTTCGTGTGTGTGTTTGAGTGTGTGTCTGTGTGTTTGTGTGTGTGTGTGTGTGTGTGTGTGTGTGTGTGGTGTGTGTGTGTGTGTGTGTGTCTGTGTGTGTTTGTTTGTGTATGTGTTTGTTTGTGTATGTGTTTGTGTGTGTATGTGTGTGTGTATGTGTGTGGGTGTGGGTTTGGGTGTGTGTGTGGGTGAGGATGTGGGTGAGGGTGTGTGTGTGGGTGTGTGTGGGTGTGTGTGTGTGGTTGTGGGCGTGGTTGTGCGTGTGGGTGTAGGTGTGTGTGTGGGTGTGGGTGTGGATGAGGTTGTGGGTGTGAGTGTGGGTGCGGGTGAGGGTGTGGGTGTGGGTATGAGTGTCTGTGTAGGTGTGGGTGTTTGTACGTGTGTGGGTGTGTGCGTGTGAATGTGGGTGTGGGTGTGGGTGTGAACGTAGGCGTGGGTGTTGGTCTGGGTATGTCTGTGTGGGTGTGGGTTTAGGTGAGGGTTAGGGTGTGGGTAGCCGCTTTTCTTTATAAAGTTTCCTGATATAAAGCAAAATATTTTTAAAAATTAAATAAATATGATTGAAAATGCTTAAATTATATTAATCATGTTTTATAGAAGCGGCCCTCTATCTGGTACGAATTTTCAAATGTACGTTTGACGCAATTATTGTTTTTGTTTTGACAATGTTACCTATTTTCGTAACGAAATTATTATAAAAGCGGTTGCATAATTATCCTAAAAAATATTTATTAAAATTATTTCATTTATTTTAATTTCCATTTTGTAGTTTTGTAGTTGGAGGGTCGTGTGTTGGTCCACACCCGATATTTTTAATACCTAAATAACGATTAAGTTTAGAAGAAAATGTGTAGACATTTTTTTTAAAGAAAATTTAATTTTACATAACTTTTATTTATAAAGTTTTTTAATATAAAGCAAATAAGATTGAAAATGTCTAAACTATATTGTCGATATTATACAGAAGAAATTAGCATCTAGAGGTCTATTAACCTCTATCTGACATGAAGTTTTGCACGTCCATCTGATGACACAGATTATTGGTTTTGTTTTCACAATGTTGTCTACTTTCGTTATGAACGTATTAAAAAGGAGGTTGCATAATTATTCTAAAAAATAGTAGTAAAATTATTTCATTTCTTTTAATTTCCACTTTGTTAGTTGGAAGGTCATGATAATCTGCTACCTTTTAAAAAATTATAAAATTGTAAAAAGTTTAGTTACGAAAATAATTTTTAAGCTCATTTACATAATCTATTCGGTAAAGAGCAATGACGTTGGTTGAAAATTAGTAATGCATTTTAGTTTTCTGTCATTGCTTTGTAGCAATTACAGCAAACTATCAACTTAAGAACCGTGTGTTAACAAGAACCATTGTCAAACCGCAGACAGTTTTAATTAGAATATTAAAATGGAAAACTGGATTATAACCCCATGCTTGAGATTATCATAATTATTTACTTATTACAGTGTGTGTTTAGTGCGTTACTTTAACTTAAAATGTTAATTACTTTAACTAGCATTGAAACACTGAATATATTTTAGTCCCTCGTACAAATAACTTGTAATATTTTAAAATTATTTCAAACAAGTAAACATTCTGAGAAACGTTAGTTAACCTCCCACTAATTATGTCCAGTCTGTCATTTGCTTAAAAGGTATTTATTAGCATTGAATATAAAACCAATTACGTTAACCCCTTGTGAATTTACATGGCTTGACAAAAAATATTCTATATATTAAACGTAAGAATTCAGATCTCTAATTACTTTTGCCATTTTAATTCAAATAAAGCGACATGCTGATTACAGGGATGAGGGTTGCATTTTGGTTGAGAATTTTTGTATAAATTACTTCCACTTAGTTTCCAGTTCTTTAATGAGAAGCTGAGTTATCTGAATTTTAGATAAAAATCCTCGGCTAAAAAAAAAATTCTAAAATAATCTAGTAAGTAGACGCTTTTATGTGATACTACGTTAGGATGTACGGTAATAGGAACTTTTAATTACATCAGCTTACTGTGGGTAAATTATACTCATTTAAAGTGTGTTTTACTATGTTTACTTGATGAATAATGGATCTAGATTATTTTATATGGTTTCACGTTGATTATTTATGTATAAGATGGTATAGGTAACCCAGCGGAAAAACCGATGTATATCATTAATTTAAGTAAGTAGTTCCAACGTTCTAGACTGTTGCTATCTTTTTTTTAAGTTATGTTGACATACGAAATAGTAACATGAATAATTAGTTGGAGCTAGTTAAATGAATTAATGCATCGGTTTTTTCACTGGATTACCTACATTATACTAACGGCGTTAGAAAATTCTCAATTCCCATTCAAAATGTCTGTGTGTGTGTCATTATAAAAATAGGCTACTACTTGACGTGTACAATACAGCAGTACTCCAAAAGTCAAGTATCCCAAATCGTGAGCAGGATGCCTGGAAAAGGTAAATTGGGCTTGGACACCGCGTGCTCTAATTTATAGATTTCGAAACACTAAGAAGGTGACGACACAAACAGGGGAATTTAAAGTACTAGTGTTGCTCAATTGAAACCCATCTTTGGTCTATAAAAAATATATTCGGAAATAAATTTCCAAATAATGACCTCTACATTTAAGGCACATATCCCACTACTTCACCAACCGGTTTATATCTTACTCGTAAAATTATCATGGCTGCTGGTTGAAGAATTAATTCCTTGACGGAGTTTTGTACTTCAGCGTCCGATTCAAAGTGTCTACCTCTCAATACCTTTTCCAGTGGGCCAAAGATATGGCAATCGCAAGGCCATAAATATGGGATGTAGGGTGGATGTTCTAAAACCCTCCACGCGTAGTCGTGGAGAAAAATAACAGCATTGGAAAGTTTTTATTCAAAGTTTCGTTGTATAGATTTGCATTAATGTTCACTCCGTGTTATTTACATTCTATCAGCAATGGTCCTTTGATGTCAAAAAAAAAATGTTAGCATCACCTTTCCTGCGGAAGATTGTGCCTCAAACTTTTTTGGTGGTGGTGACTTTCAATGGTTCCATAGCATCGATGACAACTTACAGGATGGTTAGAAATAAAAATATTTAGATACATATAGGGTGATTGACAAAAAATGCCAACCCAAACCTGCGTTTTTTTAATGAAACACCCTGTATATTTTTGCATTTTTGGATTCACTGTTACATTTAGAATAAAAGTATAGAAATTTGTATCTGTATCACTAACCGTTCTGCAGATATCGCCACTTTAGTACCAAAACAGAGTTAACTTTGTTTATACCACCGAATATTAATAATAGTCTACTAACAAATAAACTGTGAAACTTCAATTACATTTGATATGCCAAACTATTTTTTATCTCTGTTACCTTCTGTTATTTTTGGTTTACTTAGCTAATGTAAAATAAACTAGATTTCTGATTTTAGTAGTGTGTTTGTTACTTATAATTGCTTAGGACTTTTTATGTAACCACAAGGGAGTAATAGTTTCTAAAATGAGATAGTAAAACATACGTATAAGTTCCTTCGACATAAGAGATTACAGGGTGAGAGTTGGTGGAAAACCATTCGTTTTGTCGAAAGATTTTATTAGAGTATCATGCTGGAGTTCTCGATTAAATACCCCCAACCCTTCTTTCAGTCTTGAGAGGAAACCGAATTCAAATCGGGATCCAAGACCGATCATATACTCCACAATATTCACTTGTTAGATATTTAAGTTATGGCCATTGGACATTTTCTTGCCGAAATCTTTACATAAATAACGATTGTGACAACTCTGATCAAAATCCATGAGAACATCGGAGATACATAACATTCTTTCTACGTCAAACAGTTTGGCTTAAAATCCACGTACGGTCGGATAGGAAAGACATAATAAATACAAATGTAGTCAACAGAACATAGCTGCATATGTTGATTCCATATAATTTAGATCAATACAAATGACTTAAATATAATAAGCTAAAAATTACATTATCAGATAACAGATAATTGCTAAACAAAAGAATGTTTAATCTGGACCATATGAATAAGACTTGTAAGGGTAATTCAAATTTGAACATTCTTGATGAAAATGTTTTGGAAGATATAATATATCACTCCTAAGAAGTTATCAGTTATAAAAAACTTTTTGTGCGTTACAAAAATAAGTATGAGGAGCTCTTTTAAAGATAATTAAATTTTGTTTAAGTTTTTTCATAGGGTAATAAATAGGCTATAAAAAGGGTACTTCATAAGAATATGTACAGTATAGTTTTTGAATATATGAAGGACTATCAACTTTAGAGCAAAATGTGTGAAGATCTTTTTTAAAGATGATTGAATCTCATATAAGTTTTATTTATAAAATTTTTTGTTTAAGTAACAAGTAACACCTAAAAATATACTTAAAAAAATTCTCTTGAACAGTTTTTGTGAATTTGTAAAGCAAGAAGTGGAGAGACTTTTCAATTAAATTTAATTTTACACGTGTGTTTACAAAAGTTTTGCTTAAACTAAGAAATAGGCGACAAAAACGTACTTAAAAAAGGTTCTCCAAGGTAGCTTTTGTGGTAAATAAGTCAAAAACTAACAAATATGAAGCAAAAAATGCAGAGACCTTTTTTCAGTATAATTTTATTTTAAACAAATTTTTTTAATGTGTTTATCTGAGCAATAATAAACTTTAAACAAGTTACACCAGGAAAAGTCCCTAAAATAAGTTTTATGATCGAAAACTATCAACTATCAAAAAGTGTAAAGATGATTCAAACATAATTTTATTTCAGATAAAGTGTTTAAATTAATGTTTTATGAGCCGTAAACATTATAAACATTATGAATATCACGAAAACTATTAACTTTAGATCAGAATGTATATATAGAACTCTTTATGGAGAATTCAATTTTACGCAAGATCTAATGTAAGTGGTACATCTTGTGATGATGACATATGCCACTCCGACACATTTTTTATACCACGATCATTGCAAATCATATCATCACCTCTTCATGAGACTTTTCTGCAAAGCAACATATAACGATTTCCTTAACCTTAGTACATGCATAATCGGGTCAAAAGTGATACTGTAACGTTCCATAGATTCCTTAGCCTCGGGCTTGTGGTACAACAGGCAATTAGTTTGTCTTTCGTAATTCATAATTTTTATTCTGCAGTTACATACGGTAGGTTACAATTACAAATGACGTTACAGCAAATTTCCGAGGTAGTTCTTGTGTTGCAACCTCCACATCTGTATGTCCAATGCACAGTGGACAGACTGATACAGTCATCTGCATTCTGCAAGTACTGTCACCATGATGAAGATGGAAAATAAAAGAAAAACGTTACATTTATTTGTTATTCGTGAATTTTCATTTTTATCCCAATAGTACTAAACACTGCTAGTCGGAATAGGTTTAGTTTTTTTTATAAGGCGTTAAAAAAATTCAAATAGAACATATTTATTTAGGTCCAAATTTAGTTTATTTGCCATAACATTGCCATTCCGTAGTACACAAACTGGTGGTCGGGAAGCAGAATGTACCAATCCAGAGATGGTTCGTATACAGGATGATGTTACGCAACTGCTCAAAATTTTAACAAACGCAGAAGCCTTTTAACTGCTGTTATAAAGAGAGTTGGAGTAGTGCATACACATACTAACAGATATTGCCTTTTTCGACAAAAAAGAAAAGAAACGCGTTCAAGGAATAGCAAAACGGCAGAAAAAGTACGTAGAAGACTGAGTAGAAACAGAAGGAGAGCAAGAAATACATGTCACATATTTATTTAGAATTTACACAAATTTGCCATATATTTATTTTGATTTTTGCAGTTTTTTTAGCCTAAACATTTTACTAATTATTCTTATTCTTTGACTACCACATTTTTCGGTGTTTGTGTATAAAAGTAAAAGGTTTTCTTCGTCGTGTTCTTCCTTCTTCCTACTTTCTTCGTTGAGCACAGCATCCTTCCTTTTGACCTTGCTTTACTTAATTACAATATTTTTAGGAAATGCATAATAAATTAATTTTGGTATTATTATAATTGTCCCTGTGTTATCATTGATGCGAAGTTGAAAGGGAAATTAAATTCTGGGCACCATATTTATTTTGTTTTCCCTTTCTATCGTGTATATTTTGTATTTTCGGTATGAGTAAACGAAACAAATATTTCTTTTCCATACTTTTTCTTATTGTACTTGTACGTTATATATGGCACCATTATTTGCTATAAAATTCATTGTAGCTTGTTTAAAGTTTAGGAAAGGTAAATAAATGTATCCATAATTAATAATTTTAAATACTTAGCTTTTTTGGGTTTTCAGAAGTGGCTTGTGTATTAACACGTTGAAGGACTATTGTCCTTTGATCAGCGTCCTCAACGTTAAATGTGGCAGAATGGTGACCAGCGTCCTCAGTTATACCCACCGGAATGACGGTACGCTGCATGGCGTTTTATTTTATATATAAAATAAATGTAATATAGTCGATACTGTCATGACTGGTTCACAGACATTCATCTCACTGTCAAACAAACAGAAGTTACAGTTGACTCTCAAACCCCCCTACCATTTTCAACTTTTATACCTCCATATATGCACATCGCTGTCCAGCATCTCAGTTGGTATAAAGGTTCTAAGAGGTGCGGACGTACTGGCGTTCTAGTAACAACACGTGCTTACAACAAAAAAAGTTATTATCATTGAATTGTTTTTAGTTTCGTGTAAATAAATAAAGGTGAGTATAGAGCACTTATTATTTTTGTTGGAGAAATAAATACAACAGTGTGCAGGCCTAAACACATATTTTTCCTGTTTTTGTTTTTATATTTAACCAGATATATATTATAAATAATTTTTTTTACGTTGTCCTTTGAGGTAACGACTACAAATACATGGATATTTCTGTTGTTTCAGATGGATCGCGATGATGACATATATGATCCGTATAAACAGGTACATAAGCTACTGTACGATTTATTTAATTATGTATCTTTAGAACACGAGGAACCTTATGCAGACAATGATAGAGAATTTGGTTCTGATGAAAATTACGAACCCAGAGAGGATGCTTTGCTTTAATGTGAATTAATAAGGTAGCTTTATTTACAGGTCTATTAATGATTAATTTATGTACAAGAAGACCTTCGTCTGTTACGGCTGAATGTTATTACCCGCAACGAACGGTGTGCCTTCACAACAATTTTACTCGATAATGTCAATATGTCAAACCGCATTGATCAATTTCACTACGGGGATGCACTTAAAAAACACAATCCCTTTTATGAAACGTACGTAAACGACACCAAGTGTCCGAAACTTCAAAACAAAACTCCCTGGAGAGGTGAAACACTATGTATGTATCCACCAGTTGGCGCTTTGGTTGAACACAACTCGGTACGTTCGGTCCTCCAGCTATTCTAAATCGTACACATCCCCGCGAAACAGTTCACTTGCTTAATACCCGAGGGTCAAATTAAGAATCCCCGCTCAATTAACCACGCAAAAAACGCCTCTTCCCCCTCTCAAGAATATTTTCTCTCAACAAACTTTCACACGAAAAACTGTTAACATCGCAGCCTGTATCCAACCCGCGTTATCGTGCTTTAAGGACATCTGCCCTTAATGTTCACTTGAGTACAAACGGTAGAGAAATATTACATTAACGGTAACCACAGTTTCTTAACACCAATGGACCGAAATATTGTATCTTGACAGAAACACGGGATCAATCTGTAAAGCGCATTAAACAATAACATCATGACCTAAACAAACATCTTACCACGGTGATCTCCAATTCAGAATTGGTTTTTCCTTATCAACAAATACGTTTTACTTTTAAATTTTTTTTATAAAAATTTACAGGAAATCAATTTATATTCAGCTTTGGAATTCGATTTACAATTAAGTAATCCATGAAAATTTAAATGTCACTTTCAGAAATCCATTTCAAATTTAATACGAAAATTTTAAGTCGAAAATCACTATAAAGCTTAGGGAAATCAATCAATATAATACGCCAATTTTAATTCTAACTTTATAATCACAAAAAAAAACAAATTTGGTTGACATGAAATCGAGAATAGAGAAAATAGAAAAAAATACAGGGTGTACAAACACACATGGCAAAGTAGGCGGAGCTGATTAACTGTTGATAAATTTCTTGCATTCTGTGGTTTACTTATTCATGTGGGAGTTGACAGAAGCCGGGATGTTCCTGCGAAACAACTATTTTGTAATGGATTTGCCAATCCTATATACCGAGCCACAGTGTCCACATTTCGTTTTGAAGAAATACGAAGATTCGTCAGATTTGAAGACAAGAGAACCCGGAATACGCGTTTGGAAACCGATAAGTTAGAAATGGTGTCCTACGTTTGGGATGTATTCATTTAGCAATGCAAAAGCTGCGTCATACCGAATACTAATGTAACTATTGATGAACAATTCGTTGGATTTAGAGGTAGATGCAGATTCGTTCACTATATGCCAAGTAAGCCGGCACAAAATGGACTTAAAATATTTTGGATGTGTGAATCTAAGTCTGGTAATGCTCTGAATGGTTTAGTTTATGCTGGTCGCCAGCCCGGAGTACCACTACGTAAAAACCTGGGGCTTTAAGTAGTACAAACCCTTGTGCTTTCCATTCATAATTGTGGTCTCAATCTCACGATAGACAACTTCTTCAGTAGTGTTCCGCTAGAAATTTATCTGTTGGATAAAAATATGACTATTGTGGGTACACTACGTCAGAATAAGCATGACATTCCGAAAGAAATGAAAGCCTCAAAAGATCCTGTAGTCTGCTCTTCATTGTTTTGCTTTCGAAATAACGTATCCATGGTAAGTTACGCACGCAAACAGAACAAATGCGTAATTTTACCAAGCACCATGCACCACGACGCATCTATCAATAGTGACGCTAAGAGGAAGCCTGAAATCGTCACTCATTATAACAAAACAAAGGGAGGTGTTGACGTCATGGATCAAATGGTGTCGACATACACGTACAAGAGGCAAAATAAACGATGGTTCATGACATTTTTCTTCAACATCATTGACTCACCGCATATATAGTCCTTACGAAGGAACATCCAAACTACCACATCGGGGTGCCTCACAAACGCAGATTGTACGAAGGAACTAATGATACCACATATGCAGAGAAGATCCGCTAACGCTAACCTACGGCGTAGTGTCCGAGAGTGTCTACGCAGATTTATTGATATCTCTGGTCCGCCTAAACAAGTGCAACAACTAAGAGAAAGAGATGCTCAGTGTGCCCCGCAAATATTGATCGTAAAAGCACAAAGATGTGTATTAGTTGTAAAAATAATATCTGTAATAAGCATAGTATTAGAATGTGCACTAAATGCTTCTCTAATCCCTAAAAAATTTTAAACAATAATGTTCACTTTCATATTTAATCTCACGCTCGTAATGTATATGTATAAATAAATAAAGTTTTACTTCAATAACTTTGTTTCTATTGTGACTATACGTGATTTTATACAACGAGTCTGAGAAGCCTGGATTATGTAAATGCCGATATTTTATTGGTTAAGTATCTTAGGGTTAAAGGAGATCAAAACATTGATTTACTTACTCTGCCATCCATTCAATTGTAAGAATTTGCAGTTAACATTTCTATTCATGAAAAAGTTTTGTTGCACTTTTCCTTTTAAATACAAATTTGTTTAGTGCATGGAATTTCTTTTTGGTGGGTTAAAGTAAAATTGTACATTTACCGAAAGGGTGCAAGGTTCAATTTTGGCATTTAACTGGTGCCATTATCATCTATTTCATTTGGACAATCGTCAAGTGACGCGTATTGATTTGTTATAGTCATAAATAACATAGTAGTAAATTAGGTTATTAGGAGTAAAAATAACATTTTGTGTGGCGAACCTGGACGTTTTTTTCTACGTATTTTGTATTCAAACGTTATAACATCCTACAAATGCCACAATTTTCATTTCAATTAATGGGTAGGATACGAATTTCATATTACGTAAATATATCTAAGTAAGGGAAAGATGCTTGAAACGCAAAAAAAAAACGGGATTGAAAACTAACATTGCTAAAAGTTTAAAAAACTTTGTATTTAACTTTTAAAACAGAATAGTTGGTTTATTGTAGTTATGCCTCCTAATTGCTAAATTCTGAATGCATTTCACAGACCATTTATTATTTCTAGTAGTCTTAATGGGTTTTATAGCAATCAATTTTAATAATCCCATTTACTTTGTATAATATCGCGTTTCAAAATTCATTATTTGTGTTTTACTGAGCCACTGCAATGCCTACATAAAGTAATGTCATTAGTGAAGATGATGCTTACAACTAGTTATCTACTGACCGCAATGTTAAACTAACTGTCTCAGTATCAAATTGCTAATTTTTTACAAAATTCGTTATAACCTACTTTTGATATGACAGAAAAAGTGACACATTATCAACACTTTTTTTGCAACGACGTTGTAAATATCGAAAAAAACCATGGATGATGATATGCCTGAATACTCCATCTAAATGCCTTTCTAATGATGTGCCACACATGGTACATTCCCTATTTTAAACTAAAGGGTTGGGGAAGTGGATGGGAGGGGGTTGACAACATCACACAAATCTGTATCGTAAAAATGTGTCCACATTGCCAAATATCGGAGTGGACTGTTTTCCGAATATGTATATATATATATATATATATATATATATATATATAGTGACATAGAAAAAAGTGCCATACATAGTGCCACGCGATAGAGGACACTAAAATAAGAAAAAAAGTTCCTGTGAACTTAGGTCCCCAACGCCTTCGTTATAGTGTTGAAGTTTAATTATTTTTTTGTTTTTTTTTAAATATATTTTTACAATGATGTAATAAGCGGACGAAATTTTCACGCAGAATTCAAATATGACCTTAGTTCTTTTATTACTGATAGAGGGCGCCACATACAGGTTTCCATCTTGCTTGAATCGGTCCTAACTTTTTTGCCTTACACTGTATGTCATTTTCGACCAGAAAAATTATTTTCCCATCTTTTCTGCTTCAGAAAGGTATACCTTATTGAAGTCGCTAGGACCAACGGTTTACGAGAAAAATGCATCCGATGCATGCAAATTATCCAAAAGCGCCAACGTAACTTATTTGCAAAACCGTAATTAGAAATCACCAAAATGGGTTTTCTGTTAATGTGTGGGCAGGTATAATTGACAATTACTTAATTGGCCCATTTCAATTGCCCAATCGATTGACAGGTGAACTGTATCGAAATTTGTTGGAGAATGAACTAAATACGTTACCTGCATTATGGAATGCCAGTTCATTTTTCTCGATTGGCAAGGGAATTTTTGTATAGGAGATTTGGAAATACGTGGATTGATCGAGGGGGACCTGTACCCTGGCCAGCTCGAAGTCCCGACCTTAATCCCCTCGATTTTTCATTTTGGGGCTTCATGAAAAATGATGTTCATTCTGTAGAAATACATAATGAAGAGCAACTATGGATAAGAATTATAGAATCCGCAGATAGATTCCGTAATAACCCAGGAATATTTCAAAGATGCCGTCAATCCTTAGGAAAAAGAATTGAAAAAATGTATTCAAGTACAAGGACAACAATTTGAACATCTTCTAAAAATTTAATGTTTTTTTTTAATCACTGCCCTTCATTGTTGCTATTAAAATTTAATTGTTGAAGTGTTATGTCATTGTTTTTGCAAATAAGTTACTTTGGCGCTTTTGAATAATTTGCATGCATCGGATCCATTTTTCTCGTAAACCGTTGGTCCTAGCGACTTCAATAAGGTATACCTTTCTGAAGCAGACAAGATGGGAAAACAAATTTTTCCATCGAAAATGACATACAGTGTAAGGCAAAAAAGTTAGGACCGATTCAAACAAGATGGAAACCTGTATGTGGCGCCCTCTATCAGTAATAAAAGAACTAAGGTCATATTTGAATTCTGCATGATAAAAAGACCCTGTATACAAAATTTCGTCCGCTTGTTACATCATTGTAAAAAGATGTTAAAAAAAACAAAAAAATAATTAAACTTCAACACACTATATCTTTTAAACGAAGGCGTTGCGGACCTAAGTTCATAGGAACTTTTTTTCTTATTTTAGTGTCCTCTATCGCATGACACCCTGCATGCAGGGTGTATTTTAAAATCACCGACAAACGAAAACTGGAGATTCTATGATTCAAAATAAGACAAAAATTATCATAAATGCTTCCTAACCGAGATACAGGTTGATTAAAATATAATTTTTTTAAGATTTTTTTAAGATTCCTCAAGAACTACAAAAGATGTTACACTGAGATTTGGTACACCTAAATGTCTAATTAAGTACAATTAATGAGATGAGTTTGAATCAACTGGCACCATCCAGTGACGTAGTATATGTTAAGTTAATCACTTTAAGTAAAAAAAAACGCACGTTCCTGCTTTTTTTGAAGAAATATTTTTTTATTAAATTCAACATTTAATTTTGCAAATAAAATCATACTTAGTACTTTTTCGATTCGGCACCCGTTTTTGAAATATTTTGCATTAACATAAACGACTACATTATTCAGTAATAACCAAATTAAATAAATCAGAGATTGCTTTGCATTTGACAGTTACGTATCTTATGTTTGCTAAAATAGTTGCATTTACGCGTGTTTTGTAATTCATTGTTTGTGTCTAATTACTGTGAAAAAATGAATTATTCCAAACGAGAATTGGTCGATATGCATTGATGTTATGGTAATACTAATTGCAATGCTCGTGCAACTGCTCGACTTTATGAACAAAGATTTCCAAATAGAAGACATCCACATCATACTACGTTTAGAACCGTTCATCGTAACTTGTTAGAGTATGGAAGTTTAAAAGGAAAGAAACATTCCGGACGAAATGCTCGTATACCAGTTGAAATAGAGGAACAAATTTTAGATAGAGTGTAGAATAAGTACGCTTGAGTTAGGTTTAGAATTTGGTATGGCGCATAGCAAGTCTTGGAAAGTTTTACGAGAACAAAATTTACATCCCTTTCACCTACAAAAAGTGCATGCATTATTGCCTGCTGACCATCCTCGTCGAATGAATTTTTGCGAATGGTTTTTAAATAAAAACGCTGAAGATGTACAATTTGTTAGAAACTTATTGACCACTGATGAGTGTATTTTTTCCCGAACTGGAATAATAAACTTGCATAATTTTCACAAATGGTGAGATGAAAATCAGCATCCACCTGTAGTTACAGCTCACCAACACAGATTTAGCGAAAATATTTGGATAGGTATACTAGACGATCACCTAATCGGACCTATCCGTTTTCCTCAAAGACTTATTGGCGAAATATATTAAAATTTTTTGAGAGAAGATTTGCCAGAATTGTTTGGCGACGTATCCTTAGATGTTAGAATGAACATGTATTTCATGCATGATAGTGCACCACCGCATTCTACACGAAACGCCAGAGAATTTTTAAATGCATGGTTCCCTGGACGCTGGATTGGACGAGAAAGTGAAGTACCGTGGACGGCACGATCGCCAGATTTAAACCCATTGGATTTTTTTGTGTGGGGGTATCTGGAAACTCGTGTTTATTCTGTTCAAATTGATAATCGAGAGCAACTTTGGAATCGTATACAGATGACATGCGATGAGATTAGGGCTATGCCACAAATTTTTCAGCGTGTTAGGTTTCATTTTCTAAGAAGAATACAAGCTTGCATTCAAAAGGAAGGAGGACATTTTGAACAATATGTGCAAAAATAATTATTATTTTGTTTTTGATTCCTTCAATATCTCTTTAACAATGTACCTAATAGTTAACTGCGTTATTTTTTTGTAAAATAAAACAAATTTTGATTTTTATTGAATAATGTGGTCGTTTATGTTAATGCAAAATATTTCAAAAACGGGGTGCCGAATCGAACAAATACTAAGTATGATTTTATTTGCAGAATGAAATGTTGAATCTATCAAAAAAAATATTTTTTTAAAAAACCAGGGGCGTGCGTTTTTTTACGTAAACTGATTAACTTAAAATATTCTACGCCACTGGATGGAGTCAGTTGACTCAAACTCACCTGATTAATTGTATTTAATTAGACATTTAGGTGTACCAAATCTCAGTGTAATATCTTTTGTAGCTTTTGAGGAATCTTAAAAATACCTTAAAAAAAGTATTTTTTAGTCAACCTGTATCTCGGTTAGGAAGCATTTTCGGAAAAGCGTTTATGATGATTTTTGTCTTATTTTTAAATCATAGAATCTCCAGTTTTCGTTTGTCGGTGATTTTAAAATACACCCTATATATATATATATATATATATATATATATATATCAGCTGCTCGTAAAATAGGCTTTTTGTACAGATCTAAGCAGTACTTTACCTCTCGACAACTCCTTCTGCTGTATAAGGCCCAAATTCGGCCTCATCTGGAATATAATTCTCACCTCTGGGTTAGTGCTCCCCAATACGCTCTCGATATCGTTGATCGTATTCTTTGATACCATCTCGGGCTATCTTTGCGAGAAACACTCGGTTCGCTCATTCACAACACCAGTATGCAGTAGAAATCTCCACTTATCGTACCAAACGGGCGCAATCCACATTTTTCTACACGGCTTCTAAACTCTGGAATGATCTCCCTAGTTCCTGTTTTCCTCTCCCTTATGATATCAGAAAATTTAATGTAGCTGTTCATAGGCATCTATTGGCAATTCATTATCCCTATATCCATCCTCCTAAGTGTTCCTAAGTGCTTTAGCACGATAGGCCTAATTTAGCCTGTCTAGGTCCACAATCATAAAAAATATATGCCCCGAAAAAAAATTAAATCGACGGGTCGGAGCGATTTTTCAAAAAAAAAATGTACTTTACGAGATATTGAATTTATTCCTTACTTTACGACCACCCGGTGTATATTGTAGGTACGGACCGAGAAAATTTTATTATTGTAATAAACGTTTTCAAATCGCAATTATTACCGCGATAGAAAAGATAATTAATGGGTTTTAATATGTAGGAAATAAGTCACAATTTGATAATGTTTCGAGATATTATGTTTGAGTAAGACTTGAAAAAAAATAGAAAAACACGTCTTTGTTGGGTTTCTTACGTACGAGTGCATATTTTAAAAATTAATACTTTTAGTAATAAATATGAAAATACTCCCACATATTTCTTGTTTTGTTTATAACTTTCAAAAACAAGGGTGGATTTGGACGGGGAGTTGCAGGCAATTAGAGTTTCGATGCAGGTCGTATTGATCTAATTGTTTAATTACAAACCCTCACTGTAAACCGTTTTATCTACAAATAATCGCTCTCGTCTTGGGTTTAAACGGCGTATCTTAACTCCTTAAATATATATATATATATATATATATATATATATATATATATATATATATATATATATGCTGATTCAAATTCGAGGCCACCATGGGGATCCCGCTTATTATAAGGGGTAGGACACATGTTTAAATTTGGCAAAGTTGATAAATTTTTTTCTGCTTAATAATTCGAAAAGAAATTTGAAATAGATCGATACGTTTTTGTTTTATCTGAAACAACTGAAAATTGTCGTTTTCGTTTTTTCTTTCAAATCTGTAAAAAAAATTTCATCGCCACTTTTTATTCTGCATTCAACTATCTAGGTGGATCTTTTTACTCAAATCAGAATCATTATCTTTTAACCAACTTCATTTTTTCCTATGGACGCCATATTTGATTTTTACGTAAAGAATTTCCATATTTGTTGCGAATCCAAAAATCTATTACAGTTTATGTTTTGAATTATTTTTAATTTCACAATAATTTGTTGTGCTTTTTGTTAATTCTACAGTCATTGTCATTGGCAACCCCGTTGCCTAGAACTAAAATAACTACCTGGCGAGAAAACATGCCATTTTATTTATTTTGTTAGTAGTAAGGCTATGTTCCTCCTGGACCAGGAAATGACGTCACACCAATCAGCGACGTGAGCGAGCACTTAAGCCCCGCCCCCACCGGAAGTTTGCGGTTGGAGGACCAATGGGAGAAGAGCGCGTAGATCCTCCTACTGGAAGGAGCAATGACATCAATCCAGTGGGATGCGAAGATGGGCCCCGCCCCTTGTTGAATTCCGGAAGGGGGTTGGACCAGTAGCTGTCCACTGAGAGACGTGCGGCCATGTTGGAATTGTTCAGCTGCCTCTGCAGTCTTGGACGTCTTCAGCGGCTTCCAGTAGGTTTTTCGTTGGCTTCTAGGGCTTCTTTAGAGGTCACTAGCGGCTTCTGGTGTGCTGGTTCTCCGCGCCGCGATGTTGAGACGTCGCAATCTGCGGGGCCTTGCAGATATTTTGTTTATCGCTGTTGAAGAGAAACTTCCAATTGCAGGATAAAGCCTGAAAAAAAATGTTTTCGCCGGGATTCAAACTCGAGTAAGTCAAGTTATGGATCTATGCATATCGATATAACCAACTGAGCTATCTGGGTTTTAGATATGAAACGTAAATATGTGATATAAGCATAAATATTTAAGCTGACGTCATAGTGAATGCATGAGTAGCTTTTCAATTGACTGGAGCAATAAACATCCGGCGCGCATAACACCATATGTAAACATTGTTACAATTAAAGTACAGCTTTTATTATTGTTTTTAAAGTAATAAAATAGATGAAAATAATAATGTTATTGATAAATTAGAAAAAAGACTTTGATGTCATGAATTAAATCGATTTGCATTTGTAAATATCATATATAAAAATTATATTGAAAGTTTTCAATATGATTATAAACACGACGTTATGCATTCCAAGTTCCGGTTTTAAAAATTTCAACACTAATGGAATCTAATAAATTAATACATAATCTTTTGTTAAAATTGAATAAATAAGTAATTAAAGCATTTAGTAATAAATAGAAAACAATGCTGTTGATAAATATGTGATACTAGTAAAGTAATAAATTATAAAAATACTTTGATGTTATGAATTAAAACTACTTGCATTTGTTACGTAATTGCTGCATTCGATAATAAACATGTAACTATATTTTTGATTCAATTCTAAAACAAAGTACAGTACTCAACTAAATCTAAATATTATCATATGCTTTAATTAATGTAACAGCGTAAATTTAATAATAAATATAAACTCTAAAGAAGCAAATTTTATCATTTAATAACATCCTATAAATGCTCCAGTTATGGTTGTAAATAATGTTATTGATAAATTAGAAAAAAGACTTTTATGTTATGCATTTGTAAATAAAATCATATATAAAATTATATTGAAAGTTTCGTAATTAATGCATTTAGTGATAAATAGAAAATAATGTTGATAAATATGTAATACTAATAAAGTTTTTTCAAATAAACATTAATTTTTAATATAAAGTTTATCTAGAAATAACATCCTGAATATTCTATATTAAAGCATAAATATTTAAGCTGACGTCACGAGAATAAAAGAATGAGTAGCTTTTCAATTATAGTTGATGACAGAGTGAGGCCGCATTCGGAATAACAAGAAACACAATTTACGCGCCTCTAAAATAATTAATACAAGAAGAAATGCATTTACTGATAAATATTTAATACATGTTAATTAAATATATGAAATTTAATCAGTTAAATCTAGAAATCATTATCATATGATGCTGCATGTAATTGCATTTTGTTCTAAAATAATTAATACTAAAACATTAAATAAACATTCAATTTACCTTGAAAAATTTCAATATAAAGTTTATCTACAAATAACATCCTGAGTGATTTGTATATGTTTAATAATGCATGAAAAAAAATGCAAACAGGTTTTTGCCTGCTATCTAGAATCTATAGGTATATCCGCCTCCAAGTAAAGCTAATAAATATGTATTTTGTATAATAAAATCCTTAGAGAATTTATGCATTCCGGTGATAAGAGATATTACAATGAGGTTATCGCTTGTATGCAGACATATCCGGTTTAAACATTTTTAATCCGCGCTACTCAAAATTTATATTAATAATTTAATACTTCATACGCAATAAACAATTACAGCAGATAACATTTTTATATCCACATTTCTGTTCGGCTGGCCGCAGACGCATCCGTTTTAAAAAAGATCTTATCAGAGCTATTTAAAATTTACATGTAAACTGTATCATTTGTATTAAGGAAGGTAATGATTTCAATCGAATAATTGCGGAATATTTTTACATCCAGATGCCTATTTTCTTATAGAACAACGAAACCGGAAACCGCATTCTCAATATATTGATAAACATTCGATATAAATACTAGATGCAATTGGCATATAACTTCAGTTACTCATATTACACTCTTCTATATGGATCTTCTACAACAACTAAACTTAGTTGGCGAAGGTGATTTCAAGCCTGTATTAAAAGTCTCTGATATGGTTATTGATTATAAGTATCGGATAAAAGATATTAAAATTATAAACACTAAATATGGTAGAAAGGTAGCTGTTGAAACAGAAAGACATACTATTTTCTCCCAGAGGAAGACCTAACGGATGAGAAGGTGCATAATCTACAGCAGTGCATTGAACAAATTGCACTGGTTTATGGAGGCGGCGTAGATGTTGGTAAAGCTAAACTATCGATTAATTATACAGGTAAGTCATTATTGTTATTTTGCATTATAAAATTAATGAATTATATTTATAGGATAACCTACCTAATCATCATCGTGTTCTTATAATTATATTAATGAATATATTGTACATAAATATTATAATAGTAAAAGATGTTTGTAATGTACGAAGTTGTTTATTCCTACAGCGAGTTAATATGAAAGGTAAAATAAAAAATTTACGTCATAATAGTTTATTTATTATTTCATTGAAAACAATGAAACATTAGAGGAGGTGGTCCATCTATATGATCAACATCCACTGATTTATTCCAATACTCATACATAATCTACATTTGCCAACATCTGCACTTTGATATGGAGGGATGGTGCGAAATCTCGAACAGTAAAACTGAGTATCTAATACGTCAAACTTTAAAATTTGACGAACCCGAGAAAGCTATCTACATAGGTTATGGTACAAAAATTTAATTGCTGTTTATTACCGACGAAGAAAGGCGAATCAGAATAATTAGAGGAAACAATGAAGTATTATTATCCGAGCAAGCAATCAACCTATTCTTTTCGGCTGTGGAGGTGATAAATTAGAATATGAATGATTATCTTAATTATTCGATTCATGAAGATTTTGTAACTGAAGTAACAACGAATCTATATAGTGAAGCTCTGAGCGATGAAGAAAGTATATTATCTAGAGGCAAATTTTTCTGTCAAAATCTTAGATTGCTTTCAACATTAACAGGGCATAGTTATAATGTAAAAGATTATTCATTTTTAACTGAAATTGTACACATCTTCCCGAAAAAATTTATGAAAGATGTAGCTTTAATCATTAATAGACCATACTAGTAAAATATATTTAAAAATAAACTTATATTATGTAAATCAGTATTTTAATAGAGACTCCACCTAGTGCTACATTTTTAAAAGCGGATTAGATTTTGATCACGGCTCCATCTAGTGGTATATTAAGTAGATCTAAGTTCCTGAAACTGTAATGGCGGAAACTTCTAATAAGGGATGTTTGCATGCTATACTCCAGACGCATAACTTCCGGTATAAAAACAAGTGTGAAAAATAAAGCGCACATTATATGAAACAGTATTTTATTACTGTGATTCAATATACAATTTTATTTAGCTTCATATATATATATATATATATATATATATATATATATATATATTAAGTACAATGCTAGTAAATGGTTCATACTCAATTAATACATCGTGCAAAATAACCCAATATGCCGAAGTATCGGCGGCTAAGGCCGAAGATGCTTCAATTTCTAATTTCAAATCAATAACTACATTATGAATACTCTCGTTTTAACGAGTACAGTTAATTATAAATATCGGTTGACTCTTAAATTGTTCGTAACTAAGCATAAAACCTTATGGCGAATTATAATATTGATTTCGAAAATTTAAATATTCTTCGCAAGCGTCCACGTATTTGTTATCCGCGAAAACGAGATTTTGCTGCTCGTACGGATATCGTCTATGATTAATATTTGCTTTTATATTCGAGATATTTAAGTGATCGACTTTTGCTGCACTCTCTTCCCCGTTATTTCGCTTCTTAGTATGGAAAGCAACTAGTAGCCATTGAGGACGATGAAAACCAGTACTGGTCTTCACCGCCCAAACCATTGACGTTGGTGCGGGTAAGGTCGGATATATGTACAAACCTCGAGCGCGAAACGCAACATGTACCGGTGAATTTTTATTAATCTTCTGATAGATAGACAGCTTCATATCATCATTCGGAATTACATACGGAACTTTCAACGTAACCTTCGTCAAGTTGATCTTAACACCCGTTTCACAGCTGTAGCAGTCGACGTCGGTCTTGGATCGAAACAACACCAGCTCTTGACGTATGTTGACTAGAGGCTTCGTATAACCTTCTGCAAATCCCAGCACATGCTTGAGCGGAATGGAAGGGTATAAGGCGGTCTTGGTGCTGTTTAACAGTTGAAGAGGCTTGTTTTGCGGACTCCATCCTGCATAGGAAAACAAGTGCTTTGATCTGCAGTATATGAGCAATATCCTTTAATGGCGCTATTGATACCAGGTAAACGTACGGTTTCAATCACCTGGTAGCCTAATATGAATCGAACCTTATCGAAGAGGAAGAGAGGTGCATTATTCGTGAGATTATACGCTTTGTTTGCTTCATTACGGGTTAAGGTACCTTTCAAATATATAACACTATTGTAAGTAGCTGTAATGAGATCAGCTTTTGCACAACCAGATTAATCTCATCGGAGTTTCCGTATGCGTTTGTTCGGTATGGATGATAAGTTCGAAGATCGCATTCCACGATCATATCTTCGTACCTCGCCCCTGTGAATAAACTTTTTAGCGCTTCTTCCATATCGTCTTAACACTTTATAGCCGAGACATTGTAGAAACTGAACGTCGTCTTCGGTTAACGATGTGCTCTCGTCTGCATGTAGTGACGTAGTACCGACTATCTTAAGACCCATACTTCTTCAGTTCCAACCTAATAGTTACTTTCTCGTTACCAAAGTCCACTAATTGACGTCGTGTAAGCACAGGTAAATAAATAACTGTAACCGGCTCCTTGTTTAATTTATAACCTGGTTCAACGTGTACGTTAAACTCAAAGATTGTATGCTCACTGTTCCTGTATGCGCCTCCGGTTAAATTATACTCTACATGTATACTTGTAGAGTGAATTATTTGAACATCCAAATCAGATGCGCAGGTGCGGCCTGTTCTGCAAACGTTAGGTGAGAAGCCGAGCATGCGCCCAATAGAATCCTCTTTCCTAAAGTGTACGTTATGTATAGATTTAACTTCACATTTTAGCGTATTATTGTTTGCTCTTAATGTAAATTCGATTGTGTTATGCGGGTTAATCTTACGCTGTAGAAATTTATTAATTTCCACAATTCCATGTACACTACTCGGAATCGAAATCTCTTTATGCTTGCCAGTTTTCGTAATATAGTAAAACTTGTTATTCTCATGAATATTTCGTATGGAATTGCAATCGTTAAATCCTAACACTCCTAACCCATACTGGTAATTAGGATCAAGTTCGATTGGTGGAAAATACATTGCACTGAGTACGTTTCCCTCACCCGTCAACGTGAACGATTGAGACATGACTACAAATAAACAAATAATATTTCAAGCTATTTATTATACAGAAAATCGAGACATAAATGTCCACATATAAATGTACTATAATTTTGTTCCTTATTATAACTTCTTCAAATTGAAGCAATCGCTCCATCAAGTAATCGACGACATGACTATTCAATGATTTTTTTAAATTTTTATTTTCTGGATTGGCTCTTAAAATATTTGCTAGTAAAACTAAATTCCCTATACATTAAATTATCATCATTACCATTCAAAAATGTTTGAACGAATTCTAAATTAATTTTCAAAATATTATTATAAATGCTAAAAATTTCCCTAATCCTAACTGCAAATAACCTAAAACTATCATTAAAAAATTTTCCTGATGATTGCGAGGGACCCTCCTACAGCCGGTTTCTTTAACTGCTTGACTAGTATCCTGTACCGCTCCAATTTCCCTGCAACGCTTGCTAGTTGTCTTTTGCTGCCAATACTCAATGATGAGTAAACAACGCATGTCTTGATCAGTTTTAAATTAGCGTCAATGATGTTTATTATTTTGGAGATTTTATTCTCATCATCAGTATTGGCATGCTTGTAAAAATGTTCAATCATTTCTAAGAATGAATTGATTTTCTCGATTAAGGCCATTTCCAAAAATAGATCATTAAAATGGATTAGTATAAATATCAAGCATTTTACCTTTGATATCTTGCGTTAGGAAGTAATATAATTAGGTCGAATTTATCGAATCTGTAATTTATCGATGGAGCGATACAAGTAATTATATTAGCAGTCAAGCGGAGAGCACCTTTTCAGGTAATTTAAATCTAAAAAATTCATATACGTATATATATATATATATATATATATATATATATATATATAATATAAATAATGCTTCAAATGAAAATGAATAAAATATACATGAATATATTCGTTAAACGAGCTGCAGCAGATACATAACAATTAAAACTGTAATGGTTAGGAAACCTGAAATTTATTGATACTCATAATTCATTATTATTTTGAAAATGTAATATTGAAACTCATCTGATGAAAGCGTGATAACGACTGATAAAGAAGCATAAATGTTACATTGCCCTTATATACGTCACGCACCGGATGTTGCAGAAATGTACATGTGTATATAAAAATGTTACCTGCCGTAATTGTTTATTGCGTATGAAGTATTAAATTATTAATATAAATTTTGATTAGCGCTGATTAAGAATTTTTTTTAAACCGGTTCTGTTCTGTATAACAGGTAAAAACCTGCTTGCTTCTTTGTTCATGCATTATTACACATATATAAATCACTCAGGATGTTATTTGTAGATAAACTTTATATTGAAATTTTCCAATATAAATTGAATCTTTATTCAATGTTTTAGTATTAATTATTTTAGAAGATCTATTAAATACTTATCAGTAAATACATTGCTTTTTGTATTAATTATTTTGGAGGCGCGTAAATTGCTCTCCTTTTATGATTAATTAAAATTCCTCAGGATGTTATTTCTAGATAAACTTTATATTGAAGTTTAATGTTTATTTGAAAATACTTTATTAGAATTACATATTTATCAGCAACATTATTTTCTATTTATTACTAAATGCATTAATTACGAAACTTTCAATATAATTTTTATATATTTTATTTACAAATGAATAACATTAAAATTAAAGCATATGATAATTTCTAGATTTAGCTGATTGCTGTACTTTGTTTTAGAATTAAGTCAAAAATGTAATTATATGTTTATTATCAAATGCAGTAATTACGTAACATATGCGTAGCGTTGATAAGAAAATTTTAAAACCGGAACTTGGAATGCATAACTTCGTATTTATAATCATATTGCAAACTTTCAATATAATTTTTATATATGATTTATTTACAAATGCAAATAGTTTTAATTCATAACATCAAAGCCTTTTTTCTAATTCATCAATAACATTATTATTTTCAGCTATTTTGTTACTTTAAAAACAATAATAAAAGCTGTATTTTAATTGTAACAATGTAATTACATATGGTGTTATGCGCGCCGGATGTTTATTGCTCGAACTAAATGAAAAGCTACTTATTAATTTACTATGACGTCAGCTTAAATATTTATGCCTATATCACATTTTTACGTTCATATCTAAAACCCTGATAACTCAGTTGGTTATATGGATATGCATAGATTCATAACTTGACTTACTCGAGTTTGAACCCCGGTGCAAAAAATTTTTTCAGGCTTTATCCTGCAACCGAAAGTTCTTCAACAGCGACAAACAAGATGAATGCAAGGCCCCGCAGACTGAAACATCTCAACAAGCCGGAAACCAACACACCACAAGCCGCTGAAGACCTCTAAAGAAGCCCTCAGAACCCGACGAAGAACCTGCTGCTGAAGACGTCCAAGACTCCAGAGGCTGCCGAACAATTCCAACATGGCGGCCACGTCTTTCATTGGGCAGCTACTGGCCCAATCCCCTTCCGTAACTCAACAAGGGGCGGGGCCAATCCTCGCATCCCATTGGATTGACGTCATTACTCTTTCCGGTAGGAGCCACGTCCTCTTCTCTCATTAGTCCTCCAACCGCAAACTTCCGGTAGGGGCGGGGATTAAATGCTCGCTCACGTCGCTGATTGGTGTGACGTCACTTCCTGGTCCATGATGAACATAGCCTTACTACTTTTGTTCTCTTATGTCAAGTAAATGTGAATTTTACAAACGAAGAATGTTGTGACATGATAAAAATTTACTATTTGTGCAATAGAAATGGGCAGAATGCAAGTGGAAGTTATTTGCAAACATATCCAGAGAGGCGGTAACCAAGCCATACCTACTTTTTAAAATTACATCGTAAATCAGTAGAATACGGAAACCTAGAAATAATCTTCAACTATTTTGTAATTAGGTAAATGAAAATCCGTTCACTCGCGAAATAAGTACTAATCTTCAACCACCATTTTAAACCCTACAAAATACACGTTAGCCAGCGATTACATATTGGAGACGCAAATAGGTGTTTACGTTTTTGTAACTGGTTGCATGAACGAATTAATACAGATAGAAATTTTTTAAATAATATTATGTGGACTGATGAAAGTTACTTTTCTAATTCAGGGATGTTCAATCGGAATAATTAACATTTCTGGTCGATAGAAAATCCTAGACAGAATAGACAAGTTAAAAATCAGCAACGATTTGGTTTCGATGTTTGGGTTGGCTTATGGAATAACCGAATTATAGGCCCGTATAACTACCAAGGAATTCTTAATGCAGAAAGATATTTAAATTTTTTGAGAACCCAGCTGTTAGATTTTTTTGATGATATTTCACTAAATGAAGTGCAAGGCGTATGGTGGCAACATGATGGTGCTCCACCACACAATGCAGCTAATATGCAGCAATATTTAAACGAATATTCCCTAATAAATAGATCGGCAATCGTGGTGTCGTTGAATGGTCGATTTTTTCCCCTTAGATCTTTGGGGGGGGGGGGCAATTAAAATGCCGTTTATAAACAGCAATATGAAAATATGGATGATCTGCGAAATAGTGTTTTAGGTCAATTCGAACGCATTCTAGCTCGTCCTATTCAACGGGATATAAGCAACATGCGAAAACGAATTCAACTATGTACAGGGCAAAATGGTTCGATATACGAACACTTACTGTAAATTTCATTACATAGTTCTAAATAAGTTTATTTGTTGTTATTGGTTCTTGATTGGATCAATTTATTTACTTAGCTTTTGTTTCGTGTCATGAAGATAAAGGCTACATTTAATTTTTTTCGTAAACCAACGAGACATTTTTAATGCTTAGCTCGTTTCATATTAAAAACTTTATAGAGCAACTTATCTAAAACTGAACTATATGTGAAAATGTTTTAAGCTGATAGTTTTTCGGATGTAGGCAAAAGCTATTTTAGGGATTTTTTCGGGTTTTCTATCGCAATTTATTACCAACGCAAAACTTTTATCAAGAAAATAATGAGTTAATTGTTTTTAATATTGCTCTAGATGCTTACTTTAATTTATTAGCAGTTTTCGAGATATTCAACACCCTGCATAAATTACCTTTACTTGTAAGAGGATTTTAACCAAAATTTGATAAAACCGAGGTATTTTAAAAGCAAAAAAAAGTATAGTTTCATAGAAATCGTATACGATTTTTTTAATTATTGTGGCTACAAACACCCACACGCAAACACTCACTCATCCCCACCTTCCTGCCCTCCCCCGTCTCCACCGCCCTTTTTTCCTCCCACCCTGCACCCTTCATTCCCTTTCTTCCTCACTCACTCAGTAACTAACTCACTAGCGTAGCATGTTCATCACAAAAACTACGCTTTCAGTCATAAGGCAGAATTTAACTGTTAGTTCAAACTTTTTCATTACATATCTGAATAACGATTAATTTTATAAGAAAAAGTGTAGATACATTTTTTAAAGAAAATTTAATTTTACATAAATTTGCTTGATAGAGTTTTTTAATGTAAAGCGAAATAAATGTAAAAATTAAATAAATATGATTGAAAATGCTGAAACTGTATTATCGATATTTTTATAGAAGCAGGCGGCTTTGGAATTTTGTTCCGTTAACATGTATTTATGTCTATCTGACATGAAGTTTTAAATGTCATTCTGACGTAGATGATTGTTTTTGTTTTTACAATGTTGCCTGTTTTCGTTGTGAACGTATACAAAAGGGATTGCATAGTTATCCTAAAAAAATTTAAATTAAAATTGTTTCATTGGTAGCATCTAGATGTCTTTTAACCTCTGTCTTTCATGAAGTTTTAAACGTCTCTTTGACGTAGAGTATTGTTTTTGAGTTTACACTGTTCCCTATTTTCGTAATGAACTTCTTATAAAAGAGGTTACATAATTATCCTAAAAAAATGTTATTAAGATTATTTCATTTTTTTTTTAATTTCCAAGGTGGTGTGGTGTTCCACACCAGATATTTTAGTTAATATGTGTTGGTTTTATGTTTCTTAATTTTGTTCAACGGTCAATGAATCTTACTTTGTGTTCTTGGTGCCTTACAGTGTTTGATAAAAACCTCTTAACGATAAAAACGGAGAGGTTATAAATGGACCTAATAAGTGATTTTCTTTCGATATGGGACAAGAAATAAAGGGGTTTTCAAACAAGAAGTGAACTGAAAATAAATGACTGAATATAAAGGTAAAAGTGGCTGAAGAAACAATTTTGTCTTATTTGTACACAAAATGCGTTTTCGGGAATCGGAAGTTGTGGAATTTTGTTTCGCGTCGTACTACAGCAACTTCCTTCCTCGTCTCGAACATCGACATTTTTTGTATTAATGAAACAAATAGGAACCACTGTAGAGGTGAGAGGTACTTTGCAGTTCCATAAAATTTGTTTTATGTAGAATGTTACCGTTTTACATTTAGTGAGCGTTTTGCAAGCTATTTTTAGTTATATATTATATTTTTTAATTCTATTATTCGCGGTGGAAAAAATTTACGAGTCATCCTGATCATATTAATTAATGATATTACTAATCTCATTTGGAAGTCTCCATATAAATATTTATTCTGGATTGTGTTCTGGATTACTCCTATTGTCATATTGACTTACTGGGAACATCAGTACATCATATAAGTAATGGAGTCAGTAAATGTTATAATTGAAGTATCTTGATTCGTTTCATACATAGCGTTTATGCTTAATCTCGCAAATTGTCTTAAGTTAATGCAAGAATATAACTATTATGGTGCACTGTACCCACGAACTTTCACATTTTCTATTAGTTCAATTATGTAATTTTTGGGAACCGACGGTCTTATGACTTAGAACTTTAAAAGTCGGTTAATAAGTTAATCAAAGGTTAGAGAGAGAAGATGGGAAACGTATGTAAGACGAGTATAGTAAATACTGACCCAAAAAATGAACGAATGTTTACATCTGAAGCACCAGAGAGCGCCCTAGAGTTCCAAAAGGATAACCGCGAAATTTAATTTCTCCACTAATCAGCTATCAGCGTATTTCTTTAGGATTTAGGAAAATGAAGTTGAGATAAACAAAAAAAAAGGTTTGCAGTAATAACGTAGATTATATTAAAATATTTTGATACAGCGTGGTGCACATAGGTAAAACAAAATCAAAAGTTCCAAAATATAAATTAACTACCACTAAAAAGCACAAAAACTATATACACAAAGATATTGACACCTAACCAGATAAAAAACACAATGAATATTAAATATAACGAGATAACAAACAAATATAACAATTCAAGCACGATGTTTACACGAGCGTCATAAACACATGTAAACAAAATTTTAGTTTCCTATAATTATTTGTTATCGACTTGTTTGTGCGAATACACCTGAAGCGATAGATGTCGCAACCTTCGCCTTGGTCGTTACGTTTCTAATCTTTTTTAGTTCCTAATCTTTGAAGTTAATATTGATATGTCGTGTCAACAATATATTAAAAATATTTTGTGTGGAACAGAACACACGAGTGGTCTAAAAAAATGGAAATAAAAGCTTAGGTTACCGTAGATTTTAATTTTCTTTTTTATTTCTAACGTACAAAATGGAAATTAAAATAAATGAAGTAATTTTTTGAAATATACCCCCGTATACTCCGTGCAACTAGACAAACCAAGAAAAGCCGCTATTTTCCCAATGGTATGAATCTCCACAGCTTGAACGCTGCTCTTTCCGTTTTTATAATTCACAAATAAACGTCTATGTGGGGTATGCGGAGGGCGTAGTGCTATATAGTTTCGGTACAAGCCGATGTTGATTTGCTGCTTTCCCTTTCCATCAACGATCATAAAGCGCCTTGCTTTATTAGTTTTTGAATCTGGAATTTTTACAATTAAAACAATACCCTTATCTACTATATCATCAAGCATCATTTTTGTTAACTCGTCACAGCGACATGCACCCGATAAACCAATAATTAATATAACCCGAAACGAATATAAGTATAACATCAATTGAAACACTTTTAATTATGATCGTTTACTTTCATCATTAAAAATTCATCATCGGGAGCTTTTCGAAGAAAATCGCCTACTTCGCTTCTTGTAAACACTCTGGACATTTTTGCTTGGTATCCTGTCGATTTTATTTTAAGATACGCTTTCAATTTTGGAAAATTTGCTTTTGGTAAAAGGAAATTTAAACATAAGTTTCCTTTTACCAAAAGCATCGCTTGTAGCATTGAGTAAGTACTCCAAAGAGTCGATGATTTGTATCTCTGACTGCCTTCCGAAATGTATACCAGAAGAACGTCTTCAGTAACTTGTTTAGCTTTTTTTACGCTGCACCACTTTTTAAACGTTTCATATTCTTTCTCATACCACTGCCTTGATTTGTTTGGAAGTAACTCCGCCTCAGCAGCTTCCGTTATATTCATTTCAACATCAATTTCACAATCAAAATCACTTGTGGACATCGTTATTTATTGAAAATTCACAGAAAGGAAAGGAAACGCCAAACCGCAAAAAATTTTTAACTAATTTTTTGTTTTATTTCGTCGTTAAGGCAACACGCTTTTAATTGTTGATATACATTTGTCAAAGCTTCCTGATTAATTCAACTCTATTTATTCAAACAATTTTAACAATGCCTAATAATTTTCAAAACGATTTCAGAAAAAATATAATACATCACGCAGCATGAAAGTGTATTTGCTTGACTCGGAGGCGTTGAAAACCCACCTCGTCCAACAAAATGACACTTTCATGCCGTGTAACGTAATATAGTATTAATAACATTTTTTAAGGATAATTATGCCTCTTTTGTAAGAAGTTCATTACCAAAACAGGCAACATTGTAAACACAAAAACCAATAATCTATGTCAAACAGACGTTTAAAGCTTCATGACAGACAGAGATTAATAGATATCTAGATGCTAACTTAAATTAAAAGAAATGAAATAACTTTTTATACGTTCACAACGAAAACAGGCAACGTTGTAGAAACAAAACTATAATCTGTCAGAATGATGTTTAAAACTGCATGTCATATAGAGATTAATAGACATAAATACATCATAGGTAAAAAAAAATCCAATGCCGCCCGCTTCTATGAAGCTACCGATAATACAACTCAGATTTATTTAATTTTTACATTTATTTCGCTTTACATTAAAAAACCTTATAAAGAAAATTAAATTAAATTAAATTAAGTTTTCTTCAAAAAATACGTCTACACTTTTTCTTATACAATTAATCATTATTCAGATAATGAAAAAAATGGAAGTAAATTACGCGTCATATCGAAAAATTGCATAGAACATAATTAATCGATATATCTAAGGTCTACATCTTAGTATTTTCATATCTGTGAAATATGCAGCTGATTTAGAAATATTTGATAAAAATCAAAAACTGCCCCTAATAACCCCCCCCTCTCCGCCACTGGATTTCTCCCAAAATCTATGCCAAATGAAAACAAGCTTAGGTACAACATTTTAAGTACGTAGGTTCTGGAGTTATCGTGGACACTAACACACATCCATACAGATATACCTACACACAGACATACACACTGTCATCCAGCCATGATGGCCGATCTTGGCGAAACTTGCCAAAGTTATATATATATATATATATATATATATATATATATATATATATATATATATATATATATATATTTTAAATTATGAAAATATTTTTGTAAATATCTTCCAAGGGCGCACATTTGTTGGCACAAAGATTTGAATCAACGCCCATCACCGCCAGGTGGCGCTATCTCACTTCAATTTTTTTAAATGCAATGCCCTATTTTTTATTTCATTTTTGGATTCTATGACATATTTGTGATGACTTTTATTAAGACTCCTACCAACCTATCTTTTGTAGTTTCTGAGAAAAAAATAATCCTTGGAATTTTAGCACAAAAACGTAATTTCAGGAAGTGCTCATAACATTTGAGTGATACAGACAAAATAGCAAATTTTATACCAAATGAAAGACAAAAGATTGTTCTTCCACAAAAATAATGCAGATAACGCCGAAATAATGCGATACGCTCTACACTAAATTGTAAGGGGGACCAACTTATCACAGTCGTTGATTAAGAATCATGTGAAACATTTATCATGCCATGAAAACAAACGCGTAATGAGGTGTCTGTCAAGTTTCTGTCAGTTTACAGTTTCAGTTTTGAAAATCGTCTGTGCATCTTCAAATTCCATAATTATGTTTACGTTTTCTAACGAAAAATATTTGGATATGGTAATAATTTATGGTGAATGTAGAAAAAATGCAAGGGCTGCACAAGTATTGTATGCTGCCAGGTTTCCCGATCGACGCCATCCCGGAAAAAATACATTTGTTCGTGTAGCAAATATTTTGAGGGGAACCGGTCATTTTCCTCACCGTAAGTGCGAGAATCGCACAAAGACAGCAACAGATCAAGCACACACCGTCGGTGTATTAGCATGTGTAGCTTACAATCCTCATGTATCTGTGAGATCTATTTCTGAAGAGTGTGCCGTATCAGTTGGTTCTGTCCATAAAATATTAAAATCTAATAAATACAAACCATTTAAAATTCATTTGGTACATGGACTGCATGCAGGAGATCAGGATCTCAGACTTAATTTTATCACCGGAGTTTTTATGGAACATTATGCGCAAGACCCTAATTTTCTAGGTCGTATCGTGTGGTCTGATGAAAGTAGTTTTTCAAACAATGGAATCGTTAATCGCCACAATTCCCATTTCTGGTCGTCAGAAAATCCTCATTGGGTAAGAGCAACCAATTTCCAAGTGAGATGGAACATAAATGTATGGTGCGGAATGATAGATGACAAATTGATTGGCCCCTATTTTTTTAATGGTACCTTAACAGGCCAACGCCATTTGGATTTTCTTGAAAATCAACTGCCTCCTTTGCTTGAAGATGTAAATGTAAATCTGCGGCAAGTGATGTACTTTCAACAGGATGGCGCACCGGCGCACAATAGCGCAATAGTGAGAAATTATCTAAGTAGAGTGTTTCCGCAACGATGGATAGGTACAAATCGTCCCATTATGTGGCCAGCTCGTTCTCCTGACCTTAGTCCCTTAGACTACTTTCTTTGGGGACATTTAAAGAGTGTAGTGTATGAAAGACCTTCTAGAGATGTAGAGGAGTTACAAAACAAAATTAGAATTGCTTGTGCAAACATACCACGAGAAAGTTTAAGAGCGGCAACTAGTGTTACATTAATTAGGCGTTATCAAACGTGTGTAGAAAATGATGGAGAAACATTTGAACATTTAATTTAATTTGTATGCTTTCAATTAATAAAATTCCAAAAATTATTTTTTTTCTCAGAAACTACAAAAGATAGGTTGGTAGGAGTCTTAATAAAAGTCATCACAAATATGTCATAGAATCCAAAAATGAAATAAAAATAGGGCATTGCATTTAAAAATTGAAGTGAGATAGCGCCACCTGGCGGTGATGGGCGTTGATTCAAATCTTTGTGCCAACAAATGTGGCCCTTGGAAGATATTTACAAAATATTTTCATAATTTAAAATCTTCATCCGCTCTCGAGATATTGCACTGTCCCATTCCTCGCTGAACTCGCGGTATATACATAAATATATATATATATATATATATATATATATATATATATATATATATATATATAGGTTGGAAGGTAATTAGATATTTACACTATGGCAAAATATAATAATTTATTATGACGCACTTTATTGTATGGTATAGTTAAAAAAGGAAATGTTATAATGCTCATAACTAAAATCTATTATAGATACATGTCCCATAATCTTTCCACTTTTAATGCATGAAGCGGATGTACTCTAATGTACTATTTTATTACGTAACGCTTTAAAAGGAGCACTTAAAATTTGTATTAAAAAAGACGCGATATGATACTGTTAAGTGAAATTGGAGAAGAGTACCTACCTACTATATAAGATAACATGCAACATGTCTACATACACCTATAATACTTTACTGCACATTATACAACTAGAACAACGGTCATGGTAAAAATTAAAACTATTTTATTACCAAGAAATGTTGTGAACTGAAATAGATTAAAAACATACTCAATCAAAAATTTAACTGTATTAACCAAAAAATTTCAAGGGTGAATAAAAAAGACAACAAGGTGATAGAGCGTATCGCTTTGCATTAGTAAAATTTCGTCGTCACCTATTTTTCCAGAGATAAATAATAATAGATATGAATAGATTCTCTGTGTTTTATCATGTAAAGATATGATTTATTTTTCCAATGCTAGTCTGTTAATCCTAGATATTGGTGATATTTATCAAATTCTGTTGCGATCAGGATTAAAATAAATATTTTGGTGTATTTATGGTGCTGCGTAATAAAAATTCCCTTTTTTATGAGCATTTTTGTAGTAGAATGAGATATGTTGGCTTATTTTGCATTTTATCGTTCGCTTAAAGGGGAAGTAGTAGTCCACTAAGATCGGACGTGAGGCGTAGGTTCCTAAATGTTTTCACTATTAATTTTTTATTGTCATGCAGCAAGCATTGGTAAATTGATGGAAAACAGAGCCATTTTTTACGTTAGTGACCTAGAGTGTGTGGGCTATTCTAGTATTTGTATGAAATGCTGAAAAGTAAATCTAAAATAGAATATAACATTCACAAATATGGAGTTTGGATTGGTTTGCGCACATATTTTTTTTTATACTGCAATAAAACTTCGGTATTGTAAGAATTTCAGATAATGGAAAAGTAAACAAGTATTCATAATTCTATATATCCGAACTTAGGCTAAGAACTAATTTAAAGTCGGGGCCGCGAAAGGCGTCTTATGATTCATAACATGATACCTAAAACAAAGAAATTATTTATTTCTGTTCCTTATAAATAATATACGTATGGAAAAGAAAAGGGAAATTTTAAGGAACTCTGTCGTTTAAATATTGGAAGTGCTGAAAACATATGTCTCACATAAATCAGCAACTTAACCTCACAATTTGTTTGTTTTGATTTGTTACATGCATTTATTTATCTCGTTTAGTATTCCTTGAGTTATTAAAACAGTTTTTATTATAACTACTGGAATTCTTTAAAAGCGACCATAAGTTCTAGTATGATGTCTTTAAAACTCAAATCTTCAAAAGGTCAAAGCCAAGTTATGTTAATGAATGTTCTTCGGTATTTTGAAACGAATCGTGATCGAAATAGACCAAATTTGCCTCTAACATCGATCATAAAGGTCACTATTGCAATTAACAATCTATAATATCTGAACCATTGTTTATACTGAACTGCCGAAGCACCTGGAGTTACAGAAAAACTAAATAACAGGCAACATGTGATCCTGTATATTTACATAAAACCTGGATATTTAGTCGAGTTTCACCTAGAAAAACATGTCACGCCAGTAATGTGCTTAAGCTTAAGATTAAGGTAAATAAATTAATTGATAATGATTGATTAATTTTATAATGTGATTTATGATTTAGGTTTATAATCGTGGGCGCAGGTAATAGTAACGGATTTAGTCCTAATTCGTCGTTGGTGTTTTCCATAAAAGACAAGTGAAAGATTACCACGATAACATGAATGCAGAAATATTTACCAAATGCTTTGAACAACTGCTTAGTTTAATAATACTTGACAATGCGTCGTAACATTCCTCGTTAGTAGATAACCATTGTAATCGTATTTAGTTCGACGGGCCTACTGTAATCGACCAGCTTCTTGTTAATTGTTAAATTTACCTCTTTAATTTTTTAATTGAAAGGAATGTTAATTAATTCTTTATATGCCTCGGCTAATAACAGCGCAATGCAAAGCTCTACTCTTCAGGACCTCTGGGGTGTTTGAATACATTTACGATAACGATAAAACCTTAATAAATTTATTCAAAACAACAGACAAAACACTGCTAAATCGTCATTACAAAGAAAATCAGGATGCGTGAACTACAGGCTCGCCGGTTTAAAGCTACTACTAAACATGTAATCGCAAACTGACGTAATAATTCTCTAGATATCAATTCAATACAATAATGGAGATACGTTTACTAAATTATTATGTCATATTTTTAATTATTAAGCATTAAACAAACTGCATGCAGTAACCTGCCTAAGCTCGCAATCTTCTTTCTTCGCTTAAGCAAATCTGTCGTATAAATAGGGGAAGATACCTGTATCGTTGCTTGGATGCGATTCCAGCTTCAAACAAGAAAAAGCTAGTTGATACTACAAAATCTAGGAGAATTAACGACAAAAGCTTCTTGTAGTAAATGTAGATTGTAGTTTACTTCTCCAGGAGGAACAGCACTCACTAATATATCACACAAATTTTTATAACTTTAATATTTTACAGCGTGTTAGTTGACTGTAACACTTTAATGGCCGTTATTAATAATTGTTTACGGACGACTGGGGGAATTTGCTTATGCTGTAAATATTGACCAGCGTTCACTCTTTCGCTGTCAGTCACCGACTCAGACTTTCCCGCCGTCTCCTTCTCTGCGCACCCATAACTTAATCTACATATAACTTAATACTACAATGTACAAGGTAATTTTGGTAAAAGCATTTATACAGGGTACTGCAAAGTAATAAATCTCTTATGCTAAATTGGAATAAAATTACATTTCTATACTCATTCACGAGGTGTTACACCATCGAGCAACCGGAGAAAAGCAGAATTGACATCATTTTACAGGAGCGTAATATTAGCTACAATAAGTACAAATTGTGTTTGGTTAAACGCACCGTATAGGAAATTTGCACACGTTCCATCCATATTTAGTATTAAAACCAAAATATAAAAATAACATTATCCGTTTAAAAATAGTTAATCTGAAATCAAGCCGGTAAATTAATTAATAAATTAACCGTTAAATACTGATGAGTTGGAATTAAGTATTACAAATAAACCCGTAAATTGTTAGTAATGAAGTAGAAAAGGAATATCTCAAATATCTTTTGTGTTTCAAATAATAGCTATTTATGCAACTACAGAAGAAAGAGGTGTTTTTCAACTCGACTTTAAAGTTTGACACACTGTGTCAATTGAACGAGTGTTGACAGAACACTTTCTTCTCTAGTTTTACACTATATATCGAGTCATCAATCATGTACTAGTGCTTCAAGCTTTCTCAGATTTCCGTCAATATCTTCTTCACCGTGACCTTTGTATATTTCAATAGTCAGAATGTACCCGTTAGAACAATAAAGTTCATAAAACTTTATCCCGTACTTTGTTTTTTGTTACATGTCCTGAAAGAAATCCTTCCACAAAATAATAATAAGCTCTCATCTAGGGATAGTTCTTTTTTTATAATGTAGCTGCTCTGAATACAGGAGTGCACATTTGCAGTATATTCGCACGTTTGTCACGTTACCACAGGGGCGTAACTTGCATGTTCCCAAAAACACCGCAATATTTGCTTGAAACGGCATCCAGATATAATGTAGCTGAAAAATAGGTGATAGTTGAAGGGATCTGTGCTAAATAATTTTCTAATAGGATGAGATCTCATTTGTCCATGTAGTAGACACAGCCCAATTAATTTTTTTAGCTCATCAAGGGTAATTGGAGGAAAACAGTCATTCTTGCTTATATATTTCCGTTTAGGGCGGTTTATATTCACATACATGTTACCGTATGCGTGCGACGAATCTATTAAAAGCGCCATTATTTCGTCATCCAAAATTAAAGTAAAAATGTCTATAGGCGCTGAATATGTATTAAAATGTGCCTTAACACCACATGTTGTCATAACAAATAAGAAATCTTCCATAGGCGAGGCAGAGTCATCATTTTTAACTGTTATTTCAGCTTTCAAACCCTTTTCTTACCATGACTTCAATATTCTGAACTATTTACAACGGTATGTAGTACATTTCTTTGAATTTTCAATAAACTCACCTCAGACAGAATTTCATCCAAATTTTTCATGAAAATCGCGACGGCTGTAGCCGGCTTGTCGCGTTAGATAAGACGACTATAGCACCTCTGTCCATTAATGTGTTAATTTCCAATTTGTAGGTTGCAAGGTCATGTGTTGTTCCACATATTTGATATAGTTATATTTTTGTTATTTCAATTAATAATTGTTTAGGATTTTAAGTAAAGTAGGTTAATAAATGTATTACACCGTTTTTGTGTATGTGTCAGTATGAAGAAAAGTCGCAAAGGTATGAAAGAACTCACGCCCAATGATCGGTTTAGAAAAAAAGCTGTGGTTAAGCAAATAAATAATTGAACGTAAGACGGATAGAGCTTGCGCTATAATTAGCAATTTAATGCAATGGTTTGGTAAACCTTAAAATGCACAAAATTTATATTAATTTATATTCATTTAATTCATTGTACCATATCTGATTTATTATTTGTAGATTTTTTCTGTATGAAAAGTACTAAAATATTTACAATCAATAAATGATTGAAATTTTTAATCCACGGTTCTTATGAGCTCATAAAGCGAAACAAATCCAGCGTAAGATCCAATTATTTTCACACATTATTAAAGTAAAAAAACAGTACTCACGCTAGGGGTTAATTGACCACAATATCTCCGCATGACAATGTACATGGTAAAACTACTACGGTGTTTGCCATAATTTTTTAATTTTTTCTTATCAGTATTTTTAGCTATTAACATAGCTAGGTTTGTTAGGCATTACGGGGGCAATGAGAACCATGCCTACCGCTGCAATGGAGACCAAATTGAACCTCCTTCCGCGTGATCTGCTGATTAGGGGAGAGACCAGATTGGGGCTATATAGATTGCAGAACTCATAGTACAAACTATGTACAGACACAGAGCACACGAGGTTAATTGACATCATTGATATGAGAACGGATCATACGACGCCAAAACATCTCGTTGCTACACTCTTCAATGAAACAACATCTCAGGTTTGTTCAATAGCTTATCTAGTTCAGGGGAACAACCCGAACTTTGGCGATGCATTACAAAAATGTGTAATAAAAAATGTTTCTCTGCTTTTTTTTTTATTTAGATCAAAGATGCTGTGTTTCTTGGTTGTTAAAAAGACGGTTTGTTGTGGATTACAAAATCGTTGTTTATCAAAAAGCATAGAATTTGATGAGAAGTCGGTAATTGTATGTAATGAGTACGGAATACGCAAATAACGTTATTAACAGTGCAGAACAAGCCCTAAAAGCTATAGTTCCGAGTAAATTGGTGCATTACGAAATATTTTACTCAGATTTGAAACATGGCAGCCACTAATGATTCTGTAGGAATTATTAATCAAACCGTTCTCCTTTTCTATTTTCAGTAACTGTAAGTCTACTAATACCTATACCCGTCATCAATTCTTTATTAAATAAGTATTTTTTTCAGGTCTCAAAGCGTAAACCTTCGTCTTTGTGGGTATATTATTGGATGATTTGAACTACCATTAGAATTAGGCAACAAAAACATTAACACAAAAAATTATTACTTTTACAAACATCGGATGTGAAATACCACACGACCTTCCTACCAATTAAATAGAAAGTAAAAGAAATGAAATAATTTTCACTTACATTTTTTTAGATTACTATGCAACCTCTTTTATACGTTGATAACGAAAACAGGTAACATTGTTAAAACAGATAGAGATTCATAGACATAAATACATGTAACGAAAAAGTTCCAAGGCACTATAAAGCGCTATGTCGCTAGTACAGCTTCAGCATTTTCAATCATATGTATTTAATTCTTACATTTCTTTCGCCTTATATTAAAAAACTGTATAAAGAAAATTTATGTAAAATAAAGTTTTCTTTAACAAATACGTCTACACTTTTTGTTATACAATTAATCGTTATTCATATAATGAACAAAATTTGAACACCCAAATTATACTTTAGAAACTGTTGCCGCGAAATTATGCGTCGTATCAAAACATTGTATAGAATATAATTCATCGATATGTTGAAGGTCTATATGTAGGTATTTCTATATCTTTGAAATATATAGCAGTTTTAGAAATATTTGATAAAAACCAATAACTGACCCTAATAAACCGCTCTCCGCCGATGGATTTCTCTCAAAATCAAAACAGCTCTACACCAAATGAAAACATTGCACGTACACTCACACGCACGCACACACGCACGCATGCACGCGCAGATGTACGCACGCACGTCCGATCGCACGCACGCACGCACTCACGCACACACGTACGCTCGCACGCACGCACGCATGTACGCACGCACGTATGTACGCAAGCGCGCAAACACGCACACGCGCACGTACCCTCGCACACACGTACGAACGCAAGCACGTATACACGAACGCATGCACGCACGCGCACTCCCTTGCATGCACGCACGCACGTCCGCACGCACGCATTTCCACACACCCACAGTCACACACATACACACACACACACACACACACACACTCACAGACTCACAGACTCACAGGCACACAGACACACAGACACACAGACACACAGACACACAGACACACAGACACACAGACACACAGACACACAGACACACAGACACAGACACACAGACACACAGACACACAGACACACAGACACACAGACACACAGACACACAGAGATAGAGACACACAGACACACATACACACAGACACACAGATACACAGACACACAGACACACAGACACACAGACACACAGACACAGACACACAGACACAAAGACACACAGACACACAGACACACAGACACACAGACACACAGACACACAGACACACAGACACAGACACAAGACACAAAGACACACAGACACATAGACACACAGACACACATACACCCAGACACACAGACACACAGA